>JACCGJ010024937.1:0-29680 GCA_013407085.1 Atriophallophorus winterbourni
ATTAAACAGGCCGATGCTTCCGACTTGATTAAGCTTGATGACCTGGTTCTGCTCTTCGACTCGTACACAGATGCACAGGTGATAATGAACAAGCTATCTAGTATTGTGCCCACATTTGGAATGCGTTTTGCACCCTCTAAGTTCAGTGTTCTGCTGCAGGACATCGACATATCGAACAACACTTTATTACTTGACAATCAGGCACTTGAAATTGTAGAGCGTTTTACGTATCTTGGTAGTTTATCAATAATTCTGCATCGTTAGATGACGAGGTATCCGCACGCATTTCTAAAGCGACCATAGCATTCTGCAAACTAGGTCACCTCTGGCGTCAGAAAGGACTATTTCTGTTACTCAAGGGTAGAGTCCTATAAAGCGACCGTGCGGGCTATGTTCTCTAGGTGCGAAACCTGGACTTTAACGTAAAGAACACATTCAGCGTCTCCAAGTATTTGACAACCGGTGTCTCCGCAGCATTCTAGGTGTTAGCTGTTACAATCGTATGCGCACCGATGCTCTCCGAAATAAGTTGTTTGGTAGTAATGCCGATATAGAGAAGCAGATCAACCTGCATAGGTTACGCTGGTTGGGTCACGTTTTACGGATACCGGACCACCGACTTCCGAAACGGATTTTTTTGCGACGCCACATCCTGATTGGCGTAAATCTCGGGGTGGCCAAACCGTCACATGGCATAGGCAGTTAAAAACCCTTACTATTAACCTTTCCAAAGTAGGCGCAGCGCGTCTTCCAGGCTGGTGTCCCCGCGATGATATATCGCAATGGTTAGTTACGCTTCAGGATATGTCCCGAAACCGTGTTCAATGGCGGTCTTGCACTAAGCATCTTCTTGGAGTGTTTGCATAACCTTGTATGTTGTCAAGCGGATTGACGAGAAAAGCTTGTTATGATGCATGACAGTGAAAGCCGCAAGGAAGCTGCCGTGCTGATGTTGCTCTACTCGTTCACGAAACTTGTTTGAATGCATGTTCCATTCGAGGTGTAGGCACCTCATCTTAGTTTGTTTGTGCTTACTCTTCTATAGAAGCCGTAGTAATTTAAGTCCCACCCTTCCCCATCTTTTAGGATTTTACTTTATCATGGTTGTATGGCAGTTAAGCATTCGGTACGTGCTACCTGTGTATTGCTGTATTTGATGATGATGATGATGATGGTAAGGCGTATCGAATTTATTATTTCTTGCGCATATTTAACCTTCTACAAACGCGACTAATAAATTATAATAGAACAAAACGTTTTTTTCTTGTGATCCACTTAGTATAATAATATCTTTGCCGATAATTCTCATTAAATCCATACCGCACTAATTTCATCTTAATGTTTTTATTCAAATCCATTGAAATATGTTATATTGCCATTTTAGTATGATTATATCAGCTATGTTCGATCTTTCTTTTACACTTGTGGATATATTTAACCTGTTCGTATTTTGCAATTGTGTACCGTGCGACTATTTTTCATACTATACATAAGAGTGAGACTGGAATTTCCAATATTTCCGAAAAAATGTTTAACATTCATCTTTATTTTGCGACGAATCTCCGTTCTGGATCAGCTCTTCGGCATTTGTCAGGTGCATGTTTCAATTGCGCTTCCGTAATGACAGAAAGTGTGTACAGAAAGTTATCTAATATGTGCAGGATCCTCATAGTAAATTGAACTTTATTGCGTTGTCGTAGTTTAAAATAACGTCCACCGGTTCTAACATTTTTTATTACTCAATTCTCCGTAATCTGAATTGATCGAATGGATCACATGGAGGGAATGGCACACTTTTGTTTATTTATGAAAATTATGTACTCATTCGTCATGCAATAATTTCGGTTAAATCATTCAGCGGACTTACGTTGTGCCTTAACATAGACGCAGAGGCCCAGAATTTTAAATTATCTGCAAACAGAAAACATTCGTAGTTAATCACAGTGAGTAAATCATTAAGGAAAGCTGTGAATATCTGAGCTTTGCGGGAAGACTAAACTTGCTTCACTTAGCCCGAAATTTAAACAAACGTAACTCGTAGTGAAAACAGAAAACCATTGATTCATTCGACGGAGACTCCGTTGATATTCGGCACATTTATCTTAGCAAATACTCGGCTGCATCGCGCGCTTTCAGACGCTTCACTAAAGTTAATATAAATTCAATTAATAAAATTACGTGCGATGATTGTCTAACCCTGTAACGTTGATTTGATTAGCAACATAATTGCATGGGAGGTGATATGTCTGTCAGGTCACACGTGTTCAGATCTTCCTCATGTCTCAAAATATATTACATTGTTACCCCCCACCTGGAAGTTACCCAATTGAATGTTCATCACGATCACAGCTATTCCTGGTCCAACCATTCGTTTTCATATAATTGGCAGCTTGAGGACAATGTGGCGACCGGTAACCACCGCCGATTTTCATAACGCGACAAACTCCGAATTTTTAAAAGTTCGGTAGACATGTTATTGACAGCAATACACGCGCCCATCTATAATGAATACGTATTTAAACTACTATATCTCAGTCGCCTATCTGTGTGGATCATTCTTCTTGTTACGCGATAATTGGTTAAATTCCTGCCCTTGCCACCTTAGGCTCATTTGGCAGTCCGAAAACATTGCGTACGTTTAAATAGCTGCTGAACGTTTTGGTTTGCTTATGTTGGTGAACAACTGGCACTCGAAATTCGCTTATGCAATTATTCCCGAACTCGTATTCGCTTGGGTGTGCGATTGTGCTGATAAGAATTTGCAGCGCTTACGGATCTAGATTTGTGCCACGAAGTGCTTTTCTGCAGGTAACCTGCGATTGAAGCACTTTCTTAATGCGAATATCGGTTTGCTGTTAACTTGTTCCAACACTTTGACAAGCAAGCTAAATGGTGTCTGTTGAGAAAATTTGTTTAGACAAATTACTCCCCCCTAGTTTGAAGTTCCATTTAAAATCTTCATGTTATTAGGTGTTTACGTATGGATGTAAGTAAAACCCATCTTTTTGTGCATGTGAGCATGTTTTCATTGTTCATTTTTACTATCTTCGCGAATAACACCAAAAACTAGATTTTAAATTACTTTCGAGTGGCGACCAATCGTCTTTAGAAATTGTGTGTATAACTATCTGAACGGAGCTCAATCACTTTTTTATTTTCAGCATCAATTAGCAAAATAAACCTTTTGCTCAAATGGTAGCTTGAGTGAGGATCTTATGTGTTATCTGCGTTAACTGGCTTTCATTAAACGATGCTTAAAACTCATTCTTTGAATTGTCGTCTAGTGTTTTTCTGCAGTTCAGATTTTAGTGTGTTTACCTGGATTAAACTTTATCATCGTTCTAAATACTCAGCATATCTTTAGTCAAATATTACTTGCATTCACAAAAAGCATTAGATTTTCTATCTTCTAATCTTTCTAAAATTTCATTTATTTTTCGATGCTCGAATTTTAATTGTGAATGAGGATCTCAGATTTATTTACTTTATTTTCCAACAGGCTGTTCTTCGTCAAGATGTGCCTTGGTTTGATGTACAAACTACTGGGGCGCTTATAAATAAACTCTGCATGAATACGGAACAAATTGAAACCGGAATTGGTACGAAGCTCGGCGAATTTACACAAAACATGGCTGGCTTCATCGCAGGAATTATCATCGCGTTTGCCATAGATTGGGAACTTACCCTGGTTGCTTGTGCTATGCTTCCATTGGTTGTAATTTCATTCACACTTTTTGGATTCCTGATGAAATATTTTATTACGAAAGAACTAGCTGCCTATTCAAAAGCCGGTGCAATCGCGGGAGAAGTACTATCTATCATTCGAACCGTGGTTGCTTTTGGCGGTGAGAAGAAGGAGCTCAGTCGTTACAGTAGAGAGTTGACCAGCGCTGAAAAAGTTGGAATTAAAAAGAATATGGCAATCGGTGGGGGTGAGAATCTATATTATGTTGAATGTCCTTTTATGGACAACATGCATCATGTATTAGTACGAATTTCATACATTACTTTTTAGTTTTAATTGAGCTTCTAGCTTAGCACTCCATTCTGTATGCTGCGAACACCTCACAAACAATACAACCATGTTGAATGAATGTGGCTAATTTCTAAGTGTAGCTTCAACCTCTTTGTCAGTATGCAAGATATTCGGCTGGAAATCAACACGAGCATGATTAATGTTTTTGTTAACGCATGTTTGATGCGATGCAATATCGCGGTTGCCAGTTATGCTCAAAGGTTAATTGAAACCGCATTTAGTGAACATTTTGTTGCGTTATACGTTTAATTGGGTGTTTGAGTTAATTTGTGCACTAGTCAATCGAAATGATAAGGGAAACATATTATGACGCATTGTATGAAAACCGCAAAGAAGCTTATCGATGATGGCATTCTACTCATTCTCTACGATAGGTGTGGGTGCATCAACCTAAACTTTCGTATATACTCGTGTACCTTATCAAGTCTAATTCCTCCTGTCCATATACATAGGTCCTGAGCTTTTGGTACTGAAAATTCGGCACTAATTGGCGATGTTATGCTAATTTTCGATAATGAAGAAAAAGTAGAAGATATCTTCCCGCTAGTCATTGAGATTAATTGTTGAATTGAGAATTATTCACTATTCTAAGCTCATTGAACTCACTTGACTACTGCAATTGCAGATGATTGTGGGGACGACAGAGATATGGCACAGAGCTTAATTAATAAATTGATTGTCGTAGATTAATGAAAAACCAAGCGCTAACACAAGATTTGTCTAAAAGCCTTGTGTTTGAACATAAAGTGAGTGGACGAATAAACGAATGCAAACGCGCTCTTCTATGCTGGTCTATTGGTTTGAAGTGGAAATGTGCAAGTGGCGCTATCGCCTGCTAAACGAAGTTCGCGGTGACGTCGTACAAACGGTATGCATGTATGCGAGAAATTGAAAGCCTAATCAGGCAAATTGTCGCACAACCAGAGACTGCACATGGGCTAAAATACTGTCACGTTGCCCAGGCCTAGACAGATGGAAAATAAAAATAAAAAACGAGAGTGAGATTCCAGTGTGTTTTCGCATGCTCATGGCCATCGGCGGTAGCTGTACAGCACAGAAGCACTGCATGATTGCACATCTGAACAAACAGCACTAGTCGATCGTGTACTGCGCATTGCACGGAACGTTATTGAGGAGATTCTTACTACTGACTCAATCTGTATTCTGATGTGAATGGTTTGGGAACATGTAGTTTCCGGTTGCTAAAGATGTACATGGCATTAGACCGGAGGAGGCGAACTAAATATTTGAAATAAATTTTATCAGCGTTTAAAAAAAACATGGATTCATCCCTTAATATGTTTTAGTTATGATACCCATAAGGTTTATCACACTTTGTTGAGGTTAAAAATATTATCGCACAAATTGTTTCCTACTATCTTGCATATTAATCTGCGTTATTGCAAATACAAGTGTTCATATGTGGTGCTTAATTTAGCTTGATTTCTATGGCTATAACACATGCTAAACGTGAAAAACACGTTGGAAGTTTCATGGGTGTTTAGTCTGGTGGAATCATCACTAATGTAGTGGCGAATTGAATAGAGATTTTGGTTTCAAAGTTAAACTGTGTTTACCACTTCTCAACTGTTTCAAGTCTCACTGTATCTATTTGATGCCGGTAAACAGCAAAAAATCTGCTATTACGATTACGAGAGATGTGAGCAACATTATAATTTAATTCGAGACTGCTTTCCCAAGTTAAAATGTTAGGTTCAACCAAAGGTGTCGTTCATGAATAGAGATGTCAAAGTTCGATTATCATTATCAATTACTATTACGTTTAGACAACTACCTGTCTCGCATACTTCACACCCTACCGCAGATCAGAGAACATGATTGGATGAATATTCGTCCAAGTTTCTTCATTATAGTCGCTATTTTCTGTATAAAAAGCTTGCGAAATGTCTTCATGCTACCATTATTTACCAATCATTTGTCAACAATTGCTTTAGGCGCAGCAAATAAGATCTTTAGAAATTGTGTCAAGATACAAATGATTGATATATGACTGCAGTCACATACGCTTGTCTAATCAACCTGTTTGATTTTTTTAAATAACCGTTAGAGCTTTACTGTTGATCTTCTTTTCCTTCTTCATCATTTCCTATTATCATTTCAGTTGCTGGGGCCATTGGCCTGTCTATCTTCGGTTCAGCCGCATTAATCTTCTGGTATGGATTCAAGCTTTTGTTCGAGGGAAAAAATGATCCAGGAGGTGTCATTTTGGTTAGTTCTTTGTTTTATGCAGTTTCAAAAATTATGCAGGCCTGATCAAGTTAAAATTTTCCGAAACTTGTAAATTCTTTTGCTTCTCAGGGTTCCAGTTAAATGTCATTCGACGTTGTCACAATGTTCATCAATTCGCTTCTTCCTGTTATTATTTATCCCTAACAATTTTATTTTTAACTCTGTTCAGTTAACTATCAATTGATTGAATTGATGTACTCTTCGATTGTTTATTATAATGTTGCTCAAATTGGTTCCAATCGTTATCACACCAACCAAGTATATTTTTCCGAGTGCATATAGGTGCGATTTGATCACAAGATAGAATAATCATTTATAAGCGTCATGCTCTTTTGACCAGGATTCACTATGTGATTTTGAATTTTCAAGAACCCTACTTGTCTGCAGCTTTAATGTATACATTACATATGTTTCTTTTTCGTTATCAGGTTTTCGTTAATGTGCTCATGGGAAGCATTTATTTGGGCAACGCATTACCAAACTTTCAATACTTTATGAACGCAAAGACATCCGCCCGGGAAATTTACGGCACAATACAGCGAGTACGTTTCATTTCAAAATTGCGTACAACCAAAATTGGGTTAAAATATTGGAATTATGCGTAATCATTCGGTAATACTTCAGGTACCAATTTTATTAAGTTGTAACGCTGATTCACCTGTCCAGATAAGCGAAAATTCGGCTGATGCATTTTAGACACACGTTTGTTGATTAATTGTAGAGCAACCTTGTTCCATTGCTGTCTTATAGGGCTGTCGTTGACCACAAGCCGCTGTTTTCAGCAGTATTCACCGCTTTGCTTCATGTTCTCTGTCTTACGCCAGAGATCGATTTGTGTTAGTCGCATCATCTTCTACAGCACAAATTAACAATCGTTGATGTTCGCATTCGTGCCATCATTTGACCTTTAATTAATACATCACTCGCTCATTGTACATCATGTTTGGCCTTAATAATCTTTATTGTTTTACGACTAACACAGCAGAACTGACAGTCTTTTTCAAATAGTTCCTTCTTTTTCCACTAATGTTGTATACGATAGTAATCAAGTACTTCACATTCTGACCTGGTCAGTGATCATCCTTGTTCAAGCCACCCTCCTCTTTTTGAAGACTAGTTCCACACGCCTGTTATCTCTCTGAACGAAACCAGCCAGGTGATGCAATGTGTCGATAACATTTTTTTGTGTTTTTATGGTCCATTCGGTAGAGAGCCTTGCGGAAACAGTTCAAATTGTTATTTTAGTGATCAATCCTATATTTAATGGCAGTTTTGAATAGATGATCACCTGCATCGAATTTTTTTAAAACGAGCAGCTATTATGAATGTTATATTTTTATTTTATTTTATTGTATAATCTTTATTCCAAAAATACAAAAAAGATCAAAAACGGCATGTGTAAACAGACAAAAAATCCCCCTTTTTCTTTTTTCTTTCTTTCATCATGTACCCTCTTCATGGTATACTTGTTGGCACATCGTCTGTTTAGACTTGTGTAATAAATAAATAAATTATTGTATAATCTGTATGCTAAATAAACTGACGTTTGGTAGGATATAATTATAGTGTTTCGAAATTATGTGACCCTAGTTAGAAAGTTACTTTATTGTGTGTGGCGTATAATTTGTTGTCAACGCAACATAAAATATTCATGTACATGGATAAAGTCATTTTCTCCTTCTTTTCCAATCTCGCCAATGAATTCAAGAACCTCGAACATAAATGTTGAAGAAATATTCCTGCATGAGTTGTTGCGTGTAATACGCGTAATTAGTTCGTTTCGAGACGAACCTTCTCGGCGTTTACCATTTTATTCGTTTTTCCCTACTCGGCAAAATTCTTTGAATTGATTAAACGTTTGCATTGAAGTTCTGTGTCTTTTACAGATTCCACCAATCGACAAAGACGGCGGCGGGACCATTTTGCCAAACTTCATGGGCAACGTCACGTTCACGAATATTTCTTTCGCCTATCCCTCCAGGCCAGATACGAAAGTAAACATTGGTCTCCACCTCTTTTTTATGGTTATTTTCGCTATAAAATCAAGCAAACTAGTTACACCACGATACTCATCAATGTTTCTTTCGCCGACATAACCCATTCAATATGATGTTTGTTTGGAATTTTTATTTACCATCTTTATTGTTTATGCTCAGTTGTGATATGTTCACTGCCTTTTCAACGCCAATTTCAGGCACAGTCAGCTTACGTATACACCGGCATGCTTCTTTAATGAAATGCCTCGATTCTATCGTCAATTTGAATTCTGCTGGAATATAGTTCTAAGGTCAAATATTTCATTTCCAACTGTTTCACAGATTCTGTTCCCGTGTGGTATGTCTTAGTAGTGAACACTCTTCATGTTGGTTCAACGTTAGCCTAATGGTTTATTAAACTAAATCGCATTCACATGCACTGAAACTAATGAATAAAATGGTTAGTCTATGACGCATAAGGAATACGCAATATCAGATCATGAAATAAATTATCTAAAGGTGAGAGCTTGTATAGTTTGCATGTTGAGACCAGCATTTCTTATTTATCATCATAGTACTATCAATATATAGCCAAGTAGCCAGTGAACTGAAGTGAATGAATTTTAGTGTTAATCGAACAAATTTTATTAACCCTTTCCGGTTCTCACAATCAATTAATTTCTATTAATTGCGAGAAATCGTCCTTAGCTACAGATTAATGTGCTTCCGTTTGTATTAATTCAGTAATTATTACTTTTCGAATGGAATTATTCTGCGTGCTCTTTCCATCGTCAGTGATGGAATTTAAGAATTTTCAACTTTTAATTTCTCATCACCCCTTTAATTTTCGACATCGCGGCTGATCAGCATAAATCCACATTTTTTCATGGTTATATAATTCACCAAAATTTTTCTGTCAGCATGAACTCCGTGAACACATGACTTTGACATATCTAAAGCATTAGCATGTGACCAAGCGTAAATGATTGTGAATAAGGCGATGCGTGTTATTTTGGCAACACTTTCACTATAATTTAAAAGTAAACCCTAATCTTCTGAAATAAAACATTTTCGCATAATTTCGATAATATTTGTCGCATTTTTAGATTTTAGAAAACTTCAATCTCGACTTGAAAAGCGGTCAAACTGTCGCCCTGGTCGGTCCGAGTGGTTCCGGGAAGAGCACAATCATTCACATGCTGCAGAGATTTTACGATCCAATCCAGGGAAATGTGAGTCATCAAGGAAGCGCAAGCAGCTGGTTTTTCGGATCCTTTCAGATTATATTCGAAGCATTTAAAGACACTTGGTTAAGCGCCCTATGTGCGGTGAGGTGCACTTCTAATCTGATTTCAATCAACGCGATCGCTGCTGAATCATTTAATGTTCATTATTCATGGCAATTTGATCGCCTCTCGTGTCATTGCTACAATTTCTTATCTGATTGTTCGGCCAGAATGCAACAGGATGAAATCCCACTAGTCTATCACGATTTGTTATTACGCGTCTGGTTGAACACGGTGTCTTGCTTTCATTGTAGATCAAAGTTGAAGGTGTGGACATCCGTGACTTGGACCTGAAAGCTTTTCGGGCTCAGCTTGGGTGCGTGCAACAAGAACCGGTTCTATTCGAGGGTTCCATTTCAGACAACATCCGCATGGGTAAACTGGATGCCACGCAGGACGAAATTGAAGAAGCCGCCAAACAAGCCAATGCTCACGGGTTTATTTTGGAACAGCCAAATGTGAGTTCCAGTGTGTCTTGTCTCCCAGTTCCGCATTAATTCATTCATGACATTTGTTCATACTGTTTCGTTATTGCAAAACTGCGGTGTCATAAGCTTACTAATAGACTTTCTGTCAGGCCGGCTGACTCAAATTACACAGACTAACATGTAATCGCTACTGGCCCTGTCTAACTCTAAAAAAATTCACGCTGGCATTCAATATTATTACCAATCACAATGTTGAATGTGACAGATCAAACTCACTATTGATTTCTTTTTGGAATTCATATTCTTCTTTTACTTATCGCGACCTCATGTGCATAATTTTCCAAAGCTATCCAGCCAACCGCACGTGACGTACACTGACTTGTAGGGTCCATTTCAAGCAATTCTAGCGCTTAATTGCTATTACTAAGCATAATTGTTGAAGCGAGTGCACCATGTATCATTACTCGACCAGTCAGTTGCAACCAGAACGTTCTCACAGCATGTGCAGCGGTTTCTAAAATGCTCATGTGCAATCTTAGCTTCAACTCTATGACCCATTGGTTGCATAATTGCTTGCATTTTGATGGGTTTAGGATAATTTGAAGAGGGAAATAATTTCTCAAAATTTGCCGTACTTTTGAAAATATTCTGCATAGCTACTTACCGAGTTTACGATAATAATTGTTAGAGCACTGTGTTCTGTTTTGCTGAAATTTTCGGGCAAGTTCAAAAATATTTGTTCAGTATCAAACACATAAACTCAAACTTGAGTTCTTTCAAGATTGCTAACTTTCCAGACAAATACCTTTTATATAATGGCAATTGGAAATATGTTTTTCGCGATGTCTCACTGCTGTATTCTTTATAACTTGGGTTGACTTGTTTCGGTGGTTTCTTCCATCCTTAATTCAGGGCTACGACACGATAATAGGAGAGCGCGGTGGAGGGCTTTCTGGTGGTCAGAAACAACGCATAGCCATTGCCAGAGCTCTGATTCGGAAGCCGAAACTGTTACTGTTGGATGAAGCCACATCTGCATTAGACACCAAATCCGAAAGGATCGTTCAAGAGGCTTTGGAGAAAGCTTCAGAAGGAAGAACTGTAGTGGTAGTCGCACATCGGTTGACCACTGTGCGAAACGCCGATTTGATTCTTGTGCTTGAACGTGGGGTTATTCGCGAGTCCGGTACGCATGATCAACTGGTCAACGCCAACGGATTGTACGCGGCCATGTTGCGCAATCAAGTGAGCTAATCTGGTTTATTCATTCATGCTAGCAACATTACAATTTACACGGCATTTATAAATTCAATGAACTTCGGGCCAATAGATTTTGATTTTGTCGATGGTGTTTTTGTACAACTTCGCACTGCTGTTGTTATGAGCCTTGACGTGTACCTTTCCTTCGTTTTGACACAATGCCTTTAAGTCCTTGCAAAATAACGCATCGCGTATGCAATTCAGCAATTAGGGAAGCGTTTAGGCTGCTCAGTGACTCTAAAACCCCAAATCTTTTAAGCTTGATCCTCGCTTACTACGAAATTGCTTATTCATTTGTCAGAGATTGCTTCTAAAGTTTGGACAAACCTTACAGGATTGCAGTGAAATATTTGCTTTGTGCGAACCAATCAAACGCTATTATTTCCGTTGTTGTTTCTTAATGAAGTTCATGCAAATCAGCTTAATGAAAAAGAATGTAACATTAACATAGACCAATGGTGAGCCAAACACGGAACTAATAATTTGCGGTGCCAAACAGCATATTAGTTGAATCAGGTCGCTAATTTGTTATGGAGATACGTAAAATGCATTTAGAATCAGTTTATCACTCTTTGACATTTGTTTTATACATGTGATGATTTCATGGTTAATCCCTGGTCCTTTTGCAGAAACAAGGTGACCGTTCGGACGAAAACGAAGAAGATGACCTTGAGGAAGACGTGCTCGCAAAACCAGATTCCAATGAACTGAATGACGTGTGGCAGCTAAAAGATAGCAATGATGTGAGTCTCTTCACGAACCAGATAATCGGCGGATTATTTTCACATTAGTTGAACCCATTTGATTGCTTCTTCCAGACATCCTCTGATGCGACTGGTTCAATCGTCTCTTTGAAGAATCGACTCAGTGTTGCTTCTGTGAACTATCAGCAAAATGTAAGTGATATGTCACGATTTGTTTCTCTATAATAACGCTGGACAGTTGATTGTAATTAAGTCATTCATTCTGGATGTCCGACAAATGACTTCCAAAGTTACTCATTTCGTCGTCACCTCATTTGATTGCCAAGAATATCGGCGTTGCCAAACCTTTACGTGGAAAAACGGTAAACAAAGTTAAACTTGTATGCCACTGTTATATAGGGTTCTTACAAAGAACCACAATGTTCAAATACAGAATGACAAAGTGATTCCTGGCCAAGCGCTCGAGGCGCATATAAAAGACCAATGTATAGTGGTGCTCACATCCCCATCCCTTACACGCCACTACCGGTTTCTGGCTATTTGCCGTCATTGTTTAAAGACAGTATAATGTAGGTTCAGTGAGTGTTGAAATAGGGATTCAGTGATAAACAAAGGTATAATTGAATCGCACTGTCAAATAATGTTCTTACAAACAAACACGATGTCCAAATAAAGATTCACAAAGTAATTCCCGATGACGGCATCTGCAATAAATGACTGTCTTAAAAATTAACTAGTTTAGCAATCGAATTATAATAAAAAGCTATGGATTTTTATTAAGTTGAATCGACTCGCACTCTCATTTTGTACAATAAATCCCTTTGTGATGTCCCTACACGCGATGATTCTAACCCGTGCCATGGTCACGCCTTTCTGTTGAACGCACTTTGACTGGATCAGGCTTGTGCTTTCATACACATATATGTTTGCTTGGCAAACATTATATGAGTCCGTCGAGCACTAGTGCAGTTATGAAATGTACACTTCAGTTCGATATTGATGCTGGTATGATAACATTATGTAGCATTATTAGAATGATTAGTACTTATGAGCAGCTGATCGCTTCCAGTAAAGCAGAATGCAGGCATGCTGAAAACGGATTTGATAATCGCGAACGACCTTCAAAATTGGAGTTTTGATTCAATTATTGCCTTCTCCTTTTGCGTTGAAACCTTGGTATTCTTGCCTGCTACGTGAACTTTTTCTAACATTTTAATAAAACTATCGGGTAAAAATTGGTATAATCGTCCTTAGTTTCCATAAATTAAATTTTTGTTTGCATTTCGTCTATCACGCACAGCTTTCGAAAGTGAAACGATCGCCCTTCTTGCGTATGCTCAAGCTCAACCGGCCCGAAGTTCTCTACATCGTGATGGGCTGCTTTTGCAGCATAATTGCTGGCGGTACTCAACCAGCGTTTGCTGTTCTCTATTCAGAAGTCTACGGCGTGAGTATACTGTCAAATGTTCATTTTTGAACTCTTCTAAAATATCCACCAATGTAATTTGTATACTACTTAATGCAATTTTTCATCCGTTTTTGTCTCGTTCGAAAACAAAGTGAATTATACACCTTTAAGGTAATTATGATTTAAACTGATTTGGCTATAGTTTACGGTCAGCTAGTAAATCCCAGCTCGGTTGTATTTCTTGCTGTCTGCTACACTCGATTTTGTTTTTTAGCTATTTACGGACCCGGACAGGCAAAACAAAATCAAACTTATTAGCGGTATGATGGGACTTCTGGGATTCATCCGGTTCTTCTCGATGCTCGGTCAGGTAATCAAACATTTTGCTTCCAATGTTTCGCTCGTGGTGCACTGAACCATACTCATACAAGAGTTTAGAACATTATCTCGCATTTACCGTGATAAAATAACTCTAAGTCTACTAAAATTTATCTGACTGACTCAATGTGCCCATCGCTCATCGCCTATGGCCTTGGATACTGAAAAACTACTACGTCGAATGTGAAGCGGGAAACCGATGGCGCTTTTGAGCGAAAATGTTTACGAAGGGGATCAAAAAATCACTCAATACTGATGTTAGCCATATTGATATTATACGGTCGCTAAAATATTGTGTTTAGTGTTTCAGGGTCAATGTGTCTGCTTTAAAGCTCATTAATTGATTCATTGGAGCCTTCAGCTTACAGCTTCAAACCCACGCTGCTCGATGCTGAGCTAAAGGAACAAGATCGCCATGGCTTATCCATATCATTTTATCGGCAATTTTTTCGCTGGAGTTAACATCGAGCTTTTGTTGTTGTTAGTCGATATACTCATGAAACCAAGTATCGATTAATTTTATATCAGATTTTGGTTAGGCCCTAGTGGTGTTTTCTGATGCCTGCGTTCTAGCGATTGCTTTGTCTTTTGAACCCCCTCGTATTCGCTCACAGAACAAAGCTCGTATTCCGAATCTTATCTTTTCCGGAGTGACTGCGTTGTTCAGTAAAATCAAGTTTGAAGGAAAAAGAGAAATGGAACTGGAGAATAGGGCAGTATTGTTGTTCGCTGCCTGTTGATGCGATTGTCTCCGATATCCCGTTGTTAGTTGCCACGCTTTTAATATTTTGCAAGTGGTGGATATCACTGGCCGGGCGGCGAAGATCGACAAATAAAGAAGTGGTAGAAGTGTACAATAATGAATGTGTAGTGACACTGTCCTGCTACAAGATCGCTATCTAATGCTGGTAACAAATAGTTTTTTCAATACACGTACAACGTTCACATCTTGCTTATCTACCGTATAGTTATGTTTACTTCTGTTTTGCATACTTTTCTTGACATTTGAAGTTCAATCTTTGGTGTAAGATGGGTATGTTACTGATTGATTAGTTCCCGTAGTTTTTTGTTGCTTCTGATTTTACTCGGATTGCTTTTTCTCATTATACAAATAATAATTTCCCTTCCCATTATAGGGTTACTTTTTCGGTGTCTCCGGAGGGCGCCTAACTTCACGTGTTCGTTTGATGTATTTTGAAGCAATGTTGAGGCAGGTGAGTTTAGTTTCTCTATTCAGTTGCTCCGGTAACACAGAATTAAGTTACAAATAATCTAATCTTATAATCTAATCTTATAATCTCTACTGCATATTCCAGCTGTTAGTCTTTCTGTTGGACGGGGATTTTTGGCATGGACAAATATGATCATCCTTGGCTGTCTAGATAGGTTTATTGCACAACTTGAATACCAAAAATACAGTTTACATTAAAGTACAGTGTGAAATATCGGTTGGTGCCCGCCATTTATTTTCAGCTTAAATAATCTAACACTGTCCCACAAATGCCGATTCATAATGACAAGTGTATAAGGGTACACTAAATTATGCAAGTAATAATTAAATGTGTAATCTTTAAATTTAACCATTTCTTTTTATTTATGTGTTACATGTAGTTTAAATTGTGTTCAACATTCGCACTGTTGGCCAGTCTGCTTGAAACCAACCGGGAAACCGTTAACCATGAGTTTGAGGCTTTGGTAAAATTTCACTAATGACCAAACGTTTCAGTACCATTGAATGACAGCTGGTTCTGTTGGCCATGATATCTTTTCCGCGGTTATCTATGCATATCGCTGGAAGCCACACCATCGATCGCTTCAACACTTACTGATGCCTGATTAAAATTTCCGCAATTCCATTCTTGCAAGTTCCGCTTCCCCACGGTTATTTCTAAGCACATATTAATTTGTCTTCTGTGTTGTGTACACTCATTTTGATCAGGAAATTGGTTGGTTCGATATGCCCGAGAATCAAGCAGGAGCGCTGACGGCCAAGTTGGCTACGGAGGCGTCAAAGTTGAAAAGTATCTCCGGTTCGCAACTGGGTACAATCATGGAAGCCACCGTACTCGTGATTACTTCTTTAGTCATTGCATTCGTGTACAGTTGGCAGCTGACTCTCTTGTTTCTTGCATTCTTCCCTCTCATCGTTGTGAGTGGAATGTTTCAAGTAAGTAGCTGAAATCAATCACCCAACATTTTTCAATTTTCAATTAGATGCGGGTTTTTTGGACCCATGTCACGAAGATTCGGCTAGAATATAATGTGGATAGCTGAGGTGAATGTACTTGAAAGACTGTCTGCTGTTACAAAAGGATCTTGATACGCTTCACAACTAGTTGTTGAAGAACAAACTGCCATTTAACTTCAAAAAATGTAGGTTCATGAACTTGGGGAATCAAGTAGAGTTCACATAATATATAGATGCACACGTCCTTGAAAATGGCTATGAACATAAAGATTTGGGTATCTGAATATGCTCCAGTTTAAAAATCTTACTTCAAACTAACTGCCTTTACAAAGACGGCACATGTCCTTAATCTAATCAAACGGGTATTCGGGAAATGTTTGGCCAAGATATTCTTAACGATCATGAATGCATACTTGAGACCAGTCATGGAATACGATGTGAAGTCTTGGTCTCCGTGGCTCAAGAAGGATGTAGAGCTTATGCAGCGAATCTGTAGTGGACCAAAGAAAAATAGTCTATCACTACACACAATAAGGCAAAAATGGAAAGAACTCACTAAAAGACCAAGGGAGCAAATGTCCAACAAAATATCCAGTGAAGTCCAACGATAGCGAAATAATCCATACAGGAAAATCCAAGAGATGGAATCCAAGGCGCAGGAAACGTTAAAATGTTGGAGATTCCGTTAATCACAGTTCCAGCACAGAGCGGCGCATACAGACTTCGCAACCACGAAAGAAGACAAAGTCCGAGTTCGAAATTATATTAACTGCCAAAAAGTATATTGTACAAGCGTTAATACGAATGAAGTGTACATGGCTAAAAAGGGAATAACCATATAAGGCCAAAAGTTTTATGTACAAAATACTAAGTTACAAAGTGAAAGGAATTCACTAAAAATCTATCACCGCTCAGCAAAACTAGTTCTCAGTATCCAAAAAAGCCTTATAAAGAAAATAGCTCACCTGAATCTGTTGAACATTCCCTAACTACGAATCAGAGGAGACCTTATAATACTTTACAAAATATTTCATGCCCAATACCATCCCATACATGATTTATTCACGTGAAGGGATACGAGAAATTATCGAACCCATGAATATATATGGTGGTACCAGATTATCGCCTGAACTGTAGAAGGTATTTTTATTCTGTTCGTGCCTGTCTTACTTAGAACAGATTACCTTCTACCGTTGCTCACTCCACTAGTCAGCATGACTTTAAGACGAAATTAGACGAATGTTTATTGAATTAGTCGTTTCCCGAATACCCATATACTTTTTAATCTAACTGCTTGTCTTGTTTTTAGACACGTACATTTTTTAATTTCTACCATCCTATTGTTATTGCTAAGCTGGTTGCTTTTTACACCATTAAAACCTTGAGTTACCTTAGATTCAGTCCAAACGTATCTGTCCGAAAACGGTTAGTTCGTGATTTCATCGCAATGGCCAAACATTATACCAACCGAACCATTTTAAGCATAAACACATGGCATTGATTTTTGTTTAATGGTTGATTATGACCAAATCCATTTCTATTTCCTTAGGCTTGTGTTATAGAGCTTGATGTGAAATATCGAAAAGGAAAAAATTCAGCTTTCAGTGCAGATATATTTTGATAGCGACTTTAACATAAAAAATTGTATATGTTTTCCACATAGAAACTAATTTAGCATCCAGTCTATACTTAACTTAGCTGTGTATTTATTGATTTTTCTAAGTAGCATCTTTATTACGAATGTCCTTACTGTAGTGTCTCGCTTCAATGTAAACATGCGGAAGTTTGATTCTATTGGAAAAAATCATAGAAATATCTTTCCAATCGGATCTAAACTGCTCTTTGAATTCACAACATTAAGAATTCTAGCTGTTTGGTGTGATCTCTCCAGTGTTGTAAGAAGAACAGCCGATCGTGTATCGCCTTGATACGGGACTGATACTGTATCGAAGGCTTCATTGAGAACAATCTAGACCCAAATATCACTATGCGCATCACCGAGGTCCTTCATTTGCTTTCTTCCATGCTCAGTTATTCTCGCGTTACAGTTGGGAACTAATTAGACTTCAACAATTGTATCAAATGATGATGACCACCAGTGTGAGTCCGGTAATGTGGGGGTACGGACCAAGTTAAGCAACACAACACATTGGCCATTTATATCTATCTTGATTACTTTACGGGATCAGTTTGCGATTCATTTAACCATCAAGGTTCGTTTTACTTTAGTGATTTTTCATTATTCCAAGGCTCACTGAAACAACAAAACTACACCCAACTGATGAGGGCAAACTGCAAGGAATGGGTTATGGAAAGCGCTATAGATGTGAGAAAAACCAGCACAATAAGTGCGGTGCTTTTTGTCATATCCGACAACGGTATTCATTCTTTTTGTAAATGGTTCCATTCTAACTATACTTTTGGATTTACTGCGATCGTTTCTCACGACCAGATTTCGTTATTCTTCTGTCTTATAATGTTTAATCCGCGTTTGGCAGGTTCGCAGTATGGCTGGTGCGAAAAAAGGTGATGAGGACCAATCCATGATGCGAGTTGCTCAAGAGGCGATAAGCAACGATAGAACCGTATTTACCCTGGGTTTGGAAGATTATTTCTATGAAAAATTCACCAGTGTAATGGATACCAATTTCAAGTCAGTCAATCCACTAATATTTGCCGATAAGCCATATTCACTCGATTTTAAGAATTTCATCATTTGCTGCAGTTCATATCCAACACCATATTCGTTATCGATATAAGAGAAGAACGGTTAAAAACGGCATTTCGTTCCGTTTCTAAGTAATATGATGGCAACAGCACATTCTATTCGCCAGTGTTAACCAAAGGTATTCTTTTATGCTACCGTTATAAATGGTTCGTACAACGAACCATGAGTCAGGATGATTTCGTTTTGTTAATTTAACAGCAGCGTTTCGCCGCAAACCACGAACCACGGTATTCAAATACATAATCTGAAAACGATTTTCAGTAAAGCGCTCAAGACGCTTAGAAACAAACCAGTTCTGTCTTTTTGCCGTGATCACGTGGAGGCAGTAAGATTGCTTTTAGTAGGCCTTCAAATTTGAAATAGTAATAAACAACGTTAACTCGAATTCCAATGTTTGGAAGGGGTCGTAAAACGAAACGCGGGGTTTACAAAGTGATTCTTGGTTAAGTATTCAAGGCGCTTAGAAACGACCAAATGATAGTGTTGCGCATATTCACGCATTCTGAAGCCGCGTACTTTCGGTTTATATTAATCCCCGAGTCATTTTCATGGATCAAACTCATTTATTCGCTGTTTTAATCATTTTTCATGCCAAACCGTCACGAGCCATAGATAGCCAATAACGTTTTCAATGTCGGCGCAGCGCGTCCTCCAGGCTGAGGTCCCCGTGGTCAGATAGCGCAATGGTTAGCTACTCCTTAGGATATGTCCTGAAACTGTGTTCAAAGGCGATCTTGCACTGAACACCTTCTTGGAGTGTATGCTTAACTTTATATGTTGTCAAGTTTGACGAGGAAAGCTTGTTTTGCTGCATGGCAGTGAGAGCCATAAGGAAGCTGTCGTGTTGATATAGCTCTACTCGTTCACAAAACTTGTTTGAATGCATGTTTCATTTGAGGTGTAGGCACCTAATCCCAGTTTTTTCTGCTTACTGTAATATATAATCCTTTGCTATTTATGTTCCACCCTTCAGCATCTTTTAGGATTTCACGTTTTTCATTATTGTATGCTATAGGTATAATGCTGTCTCTGATGATGAATATATAATTAATTAAACGGGGTTGGTTTACAATGCATCTTCAACCACCGAGTGAGTTTTGTCTAGCTGCGTTCCTGTATAAATCATTTGCTGTGAAACAACAATTTCGGTAGCTCGAGCATGTTCATTAGCTCAAACAGTTATAAAAATGATTGTAGTGGTTAGCTTTGCCGATCAAGAAAATTTAATATATGCCTTTTATCGCTATCCCTTGCTTTACTCTATACAGGGCTGTCGTCAAGGATTGCATGCTGTTCGCTTTGGTTTATGCAATGACCCAGTGCATCAACATGTTTGCGTTCTCCGCTGTATTCGCTTTGGGTGCATATCTCATCGAACAGAGGGTGATAAATCAATTGGCTCTCTTCCGGTACGTTTGATTACCCGCTCGCGCGCGCAGTTCTTCAGCACCAATAATCTAATCTGACGCGAGAAAGTAACTTGGGTTTGACAAGCTTGAGATTCTCTGTTTTCACGATCCTGCTCGTGTTTATTTGTACTAAAATCTGCACGATTTTGTGTTGTCTCATGAATAAAAGCATCATCGACACAAACAGCATCCCACGGGCAGAAAATACCGAGTGCTTGACTGCCACAAAAAATCGTGACACTTTAAAATCTATAAAAGATGGGGAGGATGATCCTAAACAACTACTGAACCTATAGAAGGTTGGATCAATACATACTGGGAGGAGGAGCTCACACCTCGAATCAAACACGCCGTCTTTCGTTCAATTTTTTGCAACCATATGTAGCTTGCTTTGTGTACTTGAAAGACAATTCTCCATCGTATTGTGCTGCTTCCATTCTTCTCATTTAGAACACATTACATTGGTCATTTATTGGTCTTAATGAGTGCTTGAGAAGGAAATATTGTTCTGATTTTGTACTTTAACGCCGTATTACGTTGTACGAACTGTACATAACAGTGTACACACTTTATTCTCGCGATGCAGTTCACTGTCTATTTGAATAAGAGTCACCTGGATTACTTTATGATTGTTCATAAGCGAATCCATACAGATTCCAATGATAACAAGATCACAATCGTGATTGCTGACTGTGTGATGGGAATGCATGCAAATGAGCTTCTGAGATATCAATAGCTTGTTCCCAACTTGTTGTTCAAACGGGGAATTCTCATTCGTGGTATAACGCAGTTTAAACGATCGATGTTCAACCTGCTGGCTTATATTTAAGCTGTATCTGGAGCTGCTTCGTTTTTATCTTTCACCGAGATGCTGAAGCAATTCAGCCTAAGTTTAGCCATTCAAATATCGTCAAGTCCATTAAGAGGATCCTTTGAAACACCAGGCCCTTTGCTTTTCTTCGTAAGTTAAAATTGGGCGCTGAAAACATTTCTACCTGTTTAATTCATCACGACTAGCTCTATTTCTGTTTCAAAATTATTCGATCGCTAAATGTTTGGCTCAGCATATAGCTGCATTTAGGCCTTCACTGTTTTGCTCAAATAAATTGTAATTCCGTGTTTGAACATTATAGTTTGCATATTTGAATAATTCGTTACTATTCCTCAATGAACAAGTTTTCCTCCCAAGATGGACGGTATTTTAGTCACGAAATGCATATCCACTTTTGAGCAACTTAAGGTAGAATGAAAGTGAATGATCGGATAAAAAATTATAGTGCATCACCACGGACGATTTTTAAAATGTGGGATGTTGGTCTTTCTCGACTGGTTTGCAGCACCTCGGTTTGAAGGACGGAAGACTGTGTATGATCAGCACGTTGATGTTAATATGACTAGCGCTCGTGTAAATATGGAGGTATTTGCTTGCCGTAATCCGTGCGATTGGGAAGGCATGAGAATCCTGATAGTATGGCCTATGTGATAATTGCCAGCAGCTTGTAACTAGAATTCTTGTGATGGGAAAGCATGTTTAATCAAAGGGTTTTAACGGTAAATATCGTGGATTTTGCAGAATTTGATTATGCGGGACTCCAATTCATCACCATTTGCGTTTCCCAAAGTTATTGCAAATGATGCTTGGAAAACAAATTCCCGCGTCAGACATTTCGGCCGGTAGATATAAGTTAGTTATTCTACGTTTATCAGTCGAAATCTGAGTTAGGTAGTGGTCTAATAACATTGAGGCAAAGGTAAAATCATCCTTTTGATGCACAGGGATTTTGTTTGCTAGAAAATAAATTATAACCTGCGTGGACTACTGATTTCTCTTATAGAAATATTCAGAGTGTGATGGATGAATATGTAGTCTGCGCGCACGAGGGTTAATGTAATTAAATACGATGATTTCATAATGACGCTATTAATAATATTATGAATTTATTTTTAATTGACTGTGTGGTTTTGACCTCCGTCTTACACCCCACACTTGTTCACTCTATTCGCATAAATCCAGGGTATTTGCAGTAATGAATATGGGTGCGCAGTCACTTGGACGCACTGCGTCGTTTGGTCCCGAGGCTAAGAAAGCCGCGAAATCTGCTCGTCTGATAATGTCTGTGATTGATAGGCAATCCCTCATTCCAGTCGACCAGGGTGTCGTGCCTCAAGAGTCGTTCTCTGGCAAAGTCTCCTTCAAACGTGTATACTTCCGCTATCCTACCCGACCGACAATACGCACCTTGAAAGTGAGTTGAGTCAAGATTTGTTCAAGTGACCATATATTATCCTGTTTGATAGCTTTTACTTAAAACACTTACTTTTATTTTGTATAAACTGGATCCGTGATAATGGGCAATCATGGAACTTTGTTGCTGCTCATGGAAAGTCGTGAACTTCGTTTACAAAGCAAACAAGAGTAATAATTCTGTCGTTGTATATGCGTGTTTGCTGAGCATTAGCAGATAAATTCACTCGTATTTCATTTGCCAGTTTGCCGAATTGACTCTTCCTTGATTTTTGATTGGGTCCGAAAGTTATAGTATTGGACAGCCTGAACATGTTAAAGAAGTTTAGCGAGGAGTTCGAAGTTATTATTCGAAATCAACTTTGCTCGTATGCCTGAAAACTACAAGTTACCAGATAATTGGTCATGAGGCGGAAAATATGGCGGTTTGCTAATGAATCATCCAAAGTTTTTGGATATAGCGAATGATATTTCAACCATAGGTTATACCGCTTCGAGGAGTTACACTGACGGAGTTGTACCAGTAATAAATCCTAGTAGTGAATTTCGATTTTTCGCCATGACATTGCCCGCATATTTAAGTTCTTCAACAACATTGATGTCTCTTAGCGGTCCAACTCAAGATGCAATATGCCTCTAGATCACGATCAAAGAAGTGACGAAGCACTTCTTACCTCACACTCTCAAGAATAAACTAGTTAAAACAGTTGTTTGAATTTGACAACAATAAAGCGTGGATTGTTTTTCAATAAGTAATCAACGGCTCCTAATGTGACATAGTAACATTTGGTATTTCTGCTTGATATTGCGTATTATTTAGCAGAGAGTTATGGGATGAAGAAGATTTTTACAGCTTGCAGTGAAAAAAAAACACTGATGGCTAATTAGAACTGAAAAGAGATGGAAAAATAAAGTTGTAAAAATGTGAGAATGAGTTTTATTAACTTGATGAAGTCAAGGGGAGTATACTCTGTATCGGAAAATGTGGTGAGACGCTTGAGCTGGTTACTGGTGATTATGCAGTAATCTCTGAGAAGGAAAGAGACCTGAACATACTGACACATTTTAATGCAATTCCGGCACTGTTTGAAAAGCGAGCAAGAGCTACTAACTGTGTTTGAATTATAAATCGAGGCTAAATTGCAAAAGATTAAAAATCTCACTCTGACAAGCTAAATATTGAGAATCTGCCGATGTATTCTTCTATAGGTTCATTACCTCCTTGATCATACCTTACCCCATCATTTTAAGATTCCTAACATCTTGTTGAAACATAAACTTACAGTGCTTATTCCGTCTTCAAGACTGAACTGTTGAAGATATTCGTGTGCTGTACCTGTAAGTTTCACATGGAACACCCTCCCCTCCACTGTTACACATTCAGCCAACCTGGATATTTTTAAAGCTAACTTGGACAAATACTTGAGAGAAAACCCAAATTTTGATACGATTTACACTACATGAGCTTCACCGTTCTTCTTAATTTTATTGTATATAACTCATACCTCCATCCTATAATTATTGTTAAGCTAAATGCTTTTTAGACCATTACAACTTTGAATCACTTTGAGCGGTTTTATGACAGTCGAGCACTCGGCACTTACTACCGGTGTAATGCTGTCCATGATGAGAATGATGATGAATATACACTGAGTGTGTTATATCAGGTGGATGTTGCTAATGCAAACCTACATGCAATTTCTAGTTGCAAATGTTTAGCTCCCTTTCGGAAAGTTGAACCAAAGTGTGTTGTTAACGTGTGATTTGGACGAGTTTTAATCTTAGTTTCCTAAACTCCGCGCAAACCGTCTTGCGGGCTTGAGTCATTGCGATGCGATATATCTATGGCTAGTTACCGTTGAAGATGTCTTAAAGTTGTGCCCGGTAACGGTCTTGATGTAACCATCTTTTGGGTGTTCCAAACGGATTGACGACAAGGGCTTGTTCCTTTGTGTAGCATTGTAAGCTTTTGACGCGTGCTGATATCTCTTCACTCGTTCACGAAACCTGATTAAGTTCATGTTTCCTTCGAGTTAAGGAGATCTCTTGTAAATGTTTGCTTCTTTTAACGATTGGGCACCCTTTTCCGTCGTTTCGGCATTTTACTGACATGGTTGTATGTAGACGATTATTCTACAAGTGAGTCAGTAAATAACACTTCAATCTTTCAGCAATGATCTTTTAAACTATTCTAATACGAGTCCTAGAAAATTAACATCATGGAACGCCATAAAAGATCTTTTCAAGTGCCGTTACAAAACCCTTGTGTTTGACTCCATGCATTAGCTAGCTTAATAGTAGTCTCAAATTACTTCATCTGGCGCGCGTCTGCTGGAAGCGAGATAGTTGGTGATTGCTATACAGTCTGCGAGATGATGTCTGTGACACTTCCGGACATGAAACAATGAAATAGCCACCCGTAACACACAAACTCGCCCACTAACAATGCTGTTACCTGTTACATGTTGCAATTAAATTAGTATAAAGCATAGTTTATCGGCTATAGCATAAAAGTACCGATATCGCCGACGAGTAATTAATCCATGCCAAGATTTATTTGATGTTCATATTTTCCTCGCTTACAAAACAACCGCTTAAGTGATCACTTACAAATTGGTCAAGCGTTGAACAATTTTGAATGTTTGCGGTTCCGCCCAACATCTGGTTCGCATGAATTGCCATTTTGATCGATTTCCATCTAGAACTTTTCCCATACCGTGAATGCGGGTCAAACGGTTGCCCTGGTCGGCCCCTCGGGCTGTGGTAAATCGACGTTGTTGCAGTTGGTACAACGATTCTACGATCCTTCCAATCACGGCAAAGATTCCGGTGTGTTCTTCGACAACCACAATATAAAGGATCTCGCACCCTGGTGGGTACGAAAGCAAATCGGGATCGTTTCGCAAGAACCGAATTTGTTTAATATCTCATTACGTGATAATATTGCCTACGGAGATAACAGCCGTGAGGTACCAATGGAGGAGATCGTGGATGCAGCCCGTAAGGCCAATATTCACGATTTCATTAGCTCTCTACCCGAGGTGAGTCATATTTTACCTCCTACGCAATCCTATAAAGTGCTTTTGCTATGTTGTATTTTCGTATACATTTTAACTGCTGGTTAAGTAACCCGGTCACCTGACATCAAAAGTACATATCAGCAATAAAAATGAATGTGTGAAGGTTTGCTGCATGAGTTCGACAGTGCGAGGTTGTTTCCGGGGCAGATTCTGTCAAATTATACTTTTTTTAATCATCTGTTCACGTTTTCAAGTGTTAACTGAAACTGTTGCTCGTTTCGCACTAACGACAATGAATTTTAGTTAATCACCATCCAAAGTGGAGTTCAAGAATGGTATTGTTCATGCAGTGTTACTAATTTCCCTGTTGCTATGACTGGCCTTGCGCGTTGCGCTTTTCACAGTTGTGCATCTTGAGAGTATCAGAATATACGATTCAGGGAAAAAAATAAATCAGTAAATTTATGTCGCGTGTTTCCTAGCTGTATTTCATAAAATACTACTTGGATATCAAAATGCCAGCCGATTTGAAACTAACCAAACAAACCGACTGCAATACCACCGTGATATTACGCGTTTTATTACTTGTATTTGCAAAACGCGACGTGCTTTGTATAGACCGTGACAAGGTTCGCTGCTCGTGGGACACGTGTCAAACTTGTGTTCAAAGGTCAGCTGACGGGGAATGTCGTGGCGTTACGCTCACTAGACTCCTTGAAATGTGTAATTTTGAGTTGAATTTGAACAGGGTGTGGTTGTTTATGGTGTGGTTGTCGTAGACTTCAATCGGTCAATAATCACCATGGATATACATCACAAAGTCATGACGATTTCATGCTCTGTGGTGTGTTTAATGACTAAACAGTCCGTTTTAGGAAAATCAACCTCGCCACAGCGCTCACAGTGATAGACAGCACTCAACCAATCGGCGGCAGTTGCGCGCTTTTGCCATGATATACGTTCAGCAGGCAAGAGCAGTATCTGCTCTGTACATCGGAGAAAACAGTTGGTCTTTGATTTGAATGAACAAGAGCATGGTGGTGAGTATCTAGATGGATACAAACCCTCGAACGAAAGACTCAATTAGATTACAGTTGGTCATTTCATCCGAAAGCGATTTTTTATCATTTTATGTTTACTTTCTATATAACAGGGTTATGAAACCATTGCCGGTGAACGTGGATCTCAATTATCTGGAGGTCAAAAGCAAAGAGTGGCGATTGCCAGGGCGTTACTGCGTAACCCGAAGCTTCTTTTATTGGATGAAGCGACTTCTGCACTGGACACTGAGAGTGAACGGATAGTCCAGGAGTCTTTGGATAAGGCCACCGGTGGTAGAACCTCCTTGGTCGTCGCACATCGTCTTTCAACTGTAGTCGAATCTGATCTCATTGTAGTCCTGGACGGTGGTCGAAAAATCGAAACTGGTCCACCGGCTGCGCTGCTAGCAGCAAAAGGTGCTTTCTACGCGCTACATGCTGCAGAAGACCACTGAGTTTCAGCTTGGATTCTGGTTCACATAGGCAGCGAAGATGGCTGTGAACGACATTTTTACTAAAGAATTACACTGCATTGATTTTTTTTGATAAACGTTTTCATTGTGTAACATTTTGTTGGTGAAAACTCGACACCATTTCCAATTAAAAGTTTTTGTCTTTCTTAGAGGTTTCGTCGACAATCAGATTTCATTAGTGGCTTAAGTGCATGGGATCTGAGCACTGTATGCACTAATTAACTCCATTGATTTGACCGGTTACCACTGTGAAGATCGTTCACACTAAGACTGGCTATGCTATGTCTTGTTAGTTATCCACTTATAGAAGTCTTACTGGATCTTACGTCAATCTCTCGATTTGATCGTGACCTGTGGCTGGAATATTATTCGGTGACTCAGTGCAGCATTGAACAAACTGGTCATATCATGCATATCATTTTCGATTCGTCAAGTCTCCCACAGATGAGTGAAACGTGAAGAAGCTATCGTTAAAATTTATTCATTTTGCATTCCCGAACTCGCTCTTTCGCTCGATGTCACCAAAAATTAGTTGACTCTGTACATCGATAAACCCCATATTTATTGCTTCCTCGAAATTGAACATGTAATATCCGTGTTAATAAAGGCAATGTAATTTAGATTCACACAACGGTGAAAAATCAAATGATTGTTATTGTTATGTTAGTTGATTATACAAATTAATTCTTGGTTGGCATATTAATGTATTTTCGAGAGTGTTATAGTTATCCGCGTATTAAGTTTAAAGATTGTTCAACGGTGTTGACTTACGACGGACGTGATGACATAAGAAAAATATACGAACGAACCCATTATCACAAAGGCTGTACGCTTCCAAATGCATTTCATTTGTGGGACCGAATGTGGAATGATTTTAATATTCAGATTATGGAAAATTGAGGTTTTCCATATCGTATCTGTGATGTCCCGCGTTGGCCTCATCAGATTTATCCTCTTAATCTGAGTCGATGCTACAGCCTAAACGCTGAATCGCCCAATGTTTTGGCACTTTTTCAAGACCACAAGGCAGCTTGGATGACGATGGTCAGCCAAGCTGTTTGAATAATTTATGAGATTCAAGCTGTTTCCGTTGTGTTTTTATTTCTGGTCAATATGTGTAAAAGAGTCACTGAAATAGTTGATACTTGAATTTCCTCAATACCATTCAGTTACAGATTGAAGCGCTTATGTTAATGAGTAAAACATATTGCGATGGAACTTTTAATTTTAATTGTTTCATTTTAAATTAATACGAAGATATTTTCAACATTTCTCTCAAATGGTTTATAATGGTATTCTTTCCATCTTAAGGTAAGAATACCAGACTTCCAGGCTTTTCATTAGACCCATTTCGGCCGCATATGCATCATGCGTGTATAATTTTAGTTATCTTTTTCCGCCAAAAACTTATATTATTTAGTGTATTAGCTGAACCGTTTTCATTATGTTTGTTTTGAACTGACGTGTATGAGGCAACTGGAAGCTGCCCATGAATACGAAGGCGATGGCTTGTTACGCGTGCGAACTAAAGTCCTAAATGTATGACAGCGAAGCGTGGACAATCCACGTAAGACACGGAGAAGCTAAACGTTTTCCAGT
The DNA here is from genome assembly GCA_013407085.1 of Atriophallophorus winterbourni. Taxonomy (NCBI): domain Eukaryota; kingdom Metazoa; phylum Platyhelminthes; class Trematoda; order Plagiorchiida; family Microphallidae; genus Atriophallophorus; species Atriophallophorus winterbourni. The sequence goes on from JACCGJ010024937.1 coordinate 28,429, forward strand.
TACGAATCATCATTCATGGTTTGAGCATTGCGTTAATGGGTCAAATGCGGAAATCTTATGTAGATGGTCTACAGAGCATGTTATTATTGCAGTGACGGTGTCTCTTTGTCTCGTATTTCATAAAAAACGGTCGAAAACATATAATCAATCTGTAATTGGGATCAAGCCGCATTGGCCATACAATTTCTTAAGAAATTTCAATGGCATGTTCATTTCAAAGACATAGTGTGGTTCGTTTTCGAATGAAAATGTATTTCTTCTGGCAGTTATATGGAACTCGTGCGATGATATGCGCAGCGAGCCAATAGAACAGGTACTGCATGTCAATGTGCAATTTTGTCTGAGTGCTCGTTAGTCCGGACGACATCAGTACAACAATTTTCTACCAATTAGTTTGAAACAAAATTCAGGTGAACGAGTTTATTCGTTTACGCGAATTTTCAGCAAGCAAAAAATTAAACCAACCTTAAACGTAGCAGTTCTAATGCTTGTTCGAGCCCCCTCTTTGGTTGCTAGATCAAGCAAATAAAGCATCATGAAACTGAAATATTATATCCCAGTGATTCCGCTCGCATTGTTCTTGCAGCAGATTTTTGGGTAGGGAAAGTCAACTTCGTTTGAAACACATGGTAACTGTGTACCATATATTTAGAAAATAGGTACTCTGGTTCTTAATAGTCAAGACATATACCCGTTTAAACAAGGTTAAAACTGATATCATGACATCCATCAGTACCGAGATTGAAATTATTCCTACATCTCTTATTATGCCACGTTTACAACCCATCATTCAGGTTGTCTCATTCTAATTTACACTGATTTTGCACATTTATTGAAAAACCACTGTAAAAGTTTGTATAGTCACTAACATGTAAAGCATCAACCACAGGCTTTTTGCACAAAGAAAAAGTTGGAAATACTCATCTATAACCCGAAACTACGGGAACAAAATCAATTCGTTTGTGATCTTTTTATTACCTTTGTCAACATCGACATCAAATGAACCACTACTGGTGATATCAGGTGGCATTGATTTCCTGTTTGTTTGATATGGAATAGATGCGTTTTTGTTTTCTTTGATTTATGCATTGTAGAGATGAGAAAAATGGAAAAGGATATTCTTTGCTCTAACTAACTTTAGATTTTATTATCAAAAATCTAGGTTCAAATTTTGTTGGAACAACTAATAATAACCCGGGTGCTATTAATTTTGTATTTATTTCAAAATTCATTATAATCACTCCACCCACGT
>JACCGJ010024941.1:0-13823 GCA_013407085.1 Atriophallophorus winterbourni
ATACCTTGTCATCCTATGGTTGTCATCCTATGGTTATTGGTAAGCTTAATGCTTTTTCTACCATACAAATTTCTGAGTTCTGAGTTCTGAGAATATTGAAAAAGCAATGATCGACATTGATTTACAATTAGATTTCAAAAAATCTGAAGTATATAATCTTCGACACAAAAACAAAATATGTATACCGATAATCCACAATCGTATACGAAAAGATTCCTTTATTTATAGATATTCTCGTTTGTGGAATGTACTTCCCAATAATATAAGATTGAGCACTTCACAAACTGAATTCAAAAAGCAACTCAACTCTTTTTCATCTCCGGAAAAATTTGGTAAGCTATTTCTAATTAATACAACTATAGATAATTTATACTTATACGGCATAAAAGGCTTCTAATATTTATTTAGCAATAAAAAATTTTAAAGTGACATATGTAGTAGACCAGATTACTACAATAACGTCCCCAAGAATGTTGGAGAAAAAGGCAGGTTGACTGGAAGATTTATAGCGGTAGCCAAAAAGGTACACGAAGGTACTTGGTAGCAATCACGGAAAGTGCGTTATCAAGGTCAATTGTTATATACAGTAAAACAATGTTGTTACACAGCCCCCTTCCAAGAAGTCTGGTCAGAGGAGACTTCTGATCAGGAATTGACAATTGAACTGGCCAAGCGGTGTCAGGTCGTTCCCGGCTGGAACATAGTCTCTCAGCAACCAGTAACTTCGAAGTCAGCCAAGGCACTTGATCTGCGTGGGTCGATTGTCGGTGGTGACCAGGGTAGGATACACGAAAAACCGATCAGTACTAAGCCAAGTCACGTCTCACATGGAGTGAACGTGCTGCCTGAGCCGAATCACATGGGGTGAACGAGCTGCTAGCGGGAATCACCCGTCTGGCATGGTCTTAGTATGAACCCAGTAGGAGCAGATGTAGGCACATCCGTAGGCTTGACAACAAAGAACCAGAAGCTTCGAAAACATAGTCCGTGCTGAGAGGTTCCTGCACCCCAGGGTCGATGGCGAATGGCCTCGCCTGGAGAAAGCTGAGTGGCGTGTCGTCGGGCTGGTAAGGACCTTGTCTGATAAGTTTCGTGTTGGGCGGCGTGTGCTGATGGTAGGGGCTACCGGAAGAATGGCGACAGGCGTCGGCGATCCGGGGGTGGCGCGTGCCACGATTTCCACAGCGGGAGGTACAAGCGTACAGAGGGGATACACGAAGGATGCGTGTATTCCAGGTTACCGGATAGGATGTCGACAAGCGTCGGTGATCCGGGGGTGGCGCGTGCCACGAGTTCCACAGCGGGAGGTACATGCTTACCGAGGGGATACACGAAGCATCCGTGTATTCCAGGTAACCGGATAGGATGGCGACAAGCGTCAATGATCCGAGATTGGCGCGTGCCACGTTTTCCACTGCGGGAGGTGCATGTGTACCTGAGAAGTGAGAAGAAAAAACTCTCTGGTGCATGGGTTTATGGCCACGACCGAGTTATAGTGAAGAGGTACAAAAAGCATGCACGGGATATACCAAGCGATAATAACGTGTTAAATACCCGCTACATAATTGGCAAATGTGCCGTTCTGGGCGCATACTCAAAGTGGAGATTGCGGATTGTGGGTATATACTTGATGAACAAGCGGTTATTATCCCAAATGGCGTGGGTGCCATGACAGTGTCATGCTGCACGTACCCACTGGCTTTCGGCCATACTACTTTTTTCGTAACAAACGTAACGTGAGCACGAATGCCAGGATAGAAATGATTGGGTATGGTGTGACTAATGCGCCGTCTAAAGGCAGACAGGGTAAGTAGTCGGAGAGTAGGAGAGTACCTACCCGACGATCCGTTGATTGATGTACGAGGGGCTTACAAGCAGTAAACAAAGTAAACTGTCTGCCTAGATTGTGTTCTAACCCGACTTGTGAATTGATCAACAAGTGTAGTTATGTGATGCATATGACGTTTTGATGTAAAACGTGTCAAAGGATGTAAAAAAATTATCCTCAAATAACGCCGATGTAAATCGGGAAAAGACGTACCGAAAGAAAATCTCGAATTGTGCGTGAATATTGGGCTTACCAATTGTAGTACACGAAGGATTCGTGCATCACGTCGGGCTCACCAATTTGTAGTAGACCAGATTACTACAATAACGTCCCCAAGAATGTTGGAGAAAAAGGCAGGTTGACTGGAAGATTTATAGCGGTAGCCAAAAAGGTACACGAAGGTACATGGTAGCAATCACGGAAAGTGCGTTATCAAGGTCAATTGTTATATACAGTAAAACAATGTTGTTACACATATAACTTTTTTTCTTGAGAATTTACTTTTCAAAATTGTTGAAATTAAACAAAATGCACTCTCACAATTCTTGAAAGGGCGATGCAACTCATATCTCCGTGACCCAATGAAGTGGACTCCCTTTACAATTATCTGCGTTTGAAGTTGCATTTGGAACATCATACATGAATAAACATTGACTATTGACTACCCAAACTGTAATTAACCCATTTTAAACTATTACTGTCGTATTCGTTAAAAACATGAGACTTTATCATTTATTTTCTCGATATTCTATCAACTTTATGTTTCGAACAAGCTACCATATGTACAAATGTTATCCAACTATTTTTTTAAGGTTGTTAACAAAAAAATATTTATGTTTGACCTTAACATTTGTATAATTACCGTTTTATTTGTTTTACTTATTCATGAAAACAGCTAATATTGGCCAACCTCTCTCGCCATAGGCCACACTGAAATGCGGGACTAATATTGAGAACGTACTGCGGAATGCTTACCGACTCAAGACAGAAGCCGAGATACAGCCAGATGTAACATGGTTCGAAAGGAATGGCAACTTGAATGCCAGGGAAAAACGGTATCACGAAATAATGTTCTACTTGGTGTACCAAAAGATCCTACTCAAGCATCGAGTCAACACACCCAAGAGTACGACGTCAAGAAATAGCACTACGTTGTGCGTTTTCTTGATGTTTCTAATTCCGTTTTTGTGGAAACTTTTCGAGTTCCTTTATCGCCAAAATATAAAAGGAATGGACCGAAACCCCTGAAAATTGCATTTACGACCAGTGCTGTGGCCGAAATACTAGGGTCGGAATTGAAAAGTTATAGGAAGATTACCCAAGGATGTTAGAATTAGCCCACCCAATCCAATGTCTTAAGTCAAACACTTCCTCTCATAAAGACGGCGGAGTTCAGCGTTTCCATTCAAATTAAAGAAATCAATACTTCCAAAAACGACGTAGGTACAGCTGAAATCGAGTAGGTCCAAGCAATTTACGCCGAGATTTATATGTAAATTCATGCTTCCGGCAACCAATGAAAAGCTCACATGTTTCAACGTTTCATGCGCTGACTATGCATCAGGATCCAGCATCACTTTTTTGACGCCTTATAGCACACGACTGGATTCGTCACTACTTAAAGCAGCATCGATCAAATGTGTTCTTTCAAATGCTCAATGTTTAGTCAACAAGTTGGCGGAACTGATTAATATTTGTGTAGACGATTCTCCTGATCTTATTGATGTGACTGAAAATTTGTTTAATTGAGTTTGACCAACAGTAAAGTTTCTATCCAAAATATGACACTCTTACGCCATGCCTGTGGTGGTATTGGAGGGATGTTGCGTTGTATTGTCACAATCGACTAAAGATAAACAACATCTCATATACCGATCCATCGCTAACGTCCATGTTGTTGTGCTCACGTTACCTGGAATATTTTGACAGCTGTACAACCGTAGAACACAACGTTATCCTTATTCAAAGACTTCAGCGCATCAACACTCGACAGCGCGCTTAAATATAAATCATCAGAGACTTCAACCTTCCGCTGCTATACTCCATAGTATAACATCCAACGAACTCACTAAAGCAAACATTTCGCGATGTATTTGACATAGTACCTTTGTACAACCACGTCTTCAACCACACACAAATGAAAGGAACTGATCGACCATCAATTCTGAACCTTGTTTAGACTTCAATCGCATTTGATGTCGAATAAATCAGCTACGAAGCTCCTTTGGGGCGGAGTGAACATGTCGTGCATGTGTTCGATTGTGTCCGCAATGCTTTGAGGTAAAACGATGAGACGAATTTCATCGTACCAGCAACTCATGGTGAAAAATGGAATATAATCAAAAAATGCTGTAGAAAATTGTGAATGAAAGAACCAAAGTTAAACTAGGTGTTTTTCCGCTCATTAAAAAAGGAATGACGGATAAAGTTCACGATACATCGGATGGTCTTGCGAGTTTTTACGCCCAAGTGATCTGCCTGAAACAACAATTCAACTCGATAAAACCTCTAACTGAACCAATAATTGACAATGTCGTTGTGGTACGCCACCTACGTTGACTAAATACGAGGAAAATCCGGGTGGAGACATCATCACTCCAGCTATTCTTCGTGCATGTTATAGACAGCTCTCATACAGTCTAGCGGAGGTATTCAGCTGACGGTTGCGTACCGTCAGCATGGAAAGATGGTGTGATTACACCAATTCACAAGGGTGGCTGTCGTTCTGACGTAGCAAAATACGCTGCTCCTTTGCATATTGAACATTATTGAGCGCTTCCTAAATGAGTGTATCATGGGTCACCTTGAAACGAACACATGTTTATCAACAAAGCAACATGGGTTTAGTACAAAGAGATCTTTTCTGTCAAATTTACTCATCATTCTGGACGATTGGCTAACGTCATTGGACCCAGGATATTTCATTCATGCTTGCTATATTGATGTACCAAAGGCTTTTACGAAAGTTAGTGGAATATGAGATAACAGGAAACATATTATTGTGGATAATGGAAAATCTGACCGATCGGCATGTGCGAATTCGCATTGACAGCGTTATATCAGAAACTATCAATGACACTATCGGCGTCACTAAGGTTCGGTGCTCATGCCTATCCTTTCCTTGTTATTCATAAATGTTATTGCGCAAGAAGTCTGATGCAAGGTGGTTCTTTTTGCTGATTTCATGAAATATGGAAGCCAATCCCATCGATTGCAAATTGTTTAATGCTGTAAGAGGATATTGATTCCTTGGATCACTTGTCTCAAATAAATCCGATGCCTAACAACAGACGTAATGTTAAATGTTAAAACGTGGCCGGCAATACGAGCATACTTATAGTCCTGGTCAAATAAACTTGACTATGACCAGCGATGAGAAGGATCTCGGTATGTGGATTACTTATAACCTGAAACCGAATAATCATTGCCAGAAATTTTTCAACAGGGCAAAATGTATCTTGGAAATGCTGATTAGAATATTTCAGCGGTTCTCTCTTAAAGGCTCCATCACATTATAAAACTTACATCCATCGAACGATAGAATACATGATCCCACTTTCGGCACGGTGGCTGCGTACGGACTTGAATTGCTGGATAAAATTTATCAACGAGCGATAGAGCTAGTTAATGGTATGCAAAAAATCGAATACCGAAAGCGAATGGCTATGCCGGGTTTGATCGATTGTTCACAAAGCATAGTGAGGAGCAGCAAGATTGTAACGTATATATTGCTGCGGATGGACAATCACCCTCTCCGTGATTTAAGAAAAATCAATTCCCATTAGAATATACGGAATCATTTAAGTTGTCTTGTATACATAATTTGAGACACCATTATAGATGTCATATCTTTTCAGGGCGCATTTGCTTTCTTTGGAATTGATTATCACAAGATATTCCGAACGCTACTACTATCCTTGATTTCAAATCGAAACTGGATGCTTATATGAAAGAGCACTCTACTATCAGACAATTATATTGACTCCATATTAACTCGCACAAACCAAACACCTCAATAGAATTGTGATGACATCCTTTGTGTTAATTATAACTGTCATCCAATGTTACATGTGAAGGGATTGTTTTTTTACCGTACATTCTTGATTCTTGATTTTGCTTATGTGTATGATACCATGTGACTGGAAACGAGCGTAGGTAGTAGCAAAACACAAAGTGTCCCAGATCGAAACCATAGAACATTAGGCTGGAATGTCATTCTTTGCAAGTGATTCGAAAAAATCATTGGGCAACAGATATGTAAATGTTTGGTAGCCAATACCTTACTATGCGAAGCCCAGCACAGATTCTAAAAATGAAGGTCTTGCTTAACAAGTTCTTTTTGCCTTCCTAATGGAGTAACATAACAGTTTGATGAGGCCATAAGTGCCTTCTGCACAAGGTAAGATTGTGTGGCATCACAGGAGAAGTAGATCGATGGTTAGACAGCCTAATAATCAATCGCTCTATATTAGGATTGCACGGAGTGGGCTGAGGACCGTTATTACTCATTAGGGTGCATCATGGTTCAGTGCAAAGTTCAATACTTTCTATTATTTTTGTAGATAACCTAGCAGCATGCTTCTCATCACGTTACATACTGTTCGCCGATAAGGTAAAGATCCAAGAAACCGACAGTAAAGATTATGAAAAAGTAATCGAATAGACAAAGATATGGGATAAGACACTGCATTCTAACAATTTATTCGGCGAAGACACAAATAGATATTCGCAAAGAATTCATCAGAATAGCTGCGCCTCAGAAAGTGTAAAATTTCGGTATTACCGTTATGGGAGACTTGGCGTGGTCTTCTCAGTGTGCCAGAGCAGCAAATGAGGCTCGCAGTGAACTTTTCAGACTGCGCTCAGCGTTGTCATGCCGAAAACTTTCTATCTTCACTCCCTTTCACGAGGTAATTGTGCGACTTTACTAAGAATGCTGTGTTTAAACTTGGGCACCGTACTCAATAAAGGATAACGAGTGTCTCGAAAGTGTCCAGCGCCTTGCGACTATAACGCTTGAATGTCAGACACAAAACCTATGAGGCCCGACACTAAAGAGAATGCGGCTGCGAAGTTTCCTAATGGAAGCATTTGCGATTCTAAAGAGTCTCATGGTAGACAGTATTTCTGAATTACTGAAGCTTGCCCCCAAACAGCTGCAAGGGTTAATGCGATGCAACTTCTCATGTGTAGACACCGAATGGTGGTACGTGAGCACTTTTTCAAACACCTTGTGGTCAACCACTAGAATAAGTTTTCATATGGTAAATAAAACCGTTCACAAGGTTTCATGCTTCAAGAGGGGATTAGACGCTATGGATCCTATTTAAATTTAGCGTCCTATAAAAACACTGAACAAATTTTTTGTAATTGTTTCATTGTTCATGAATATTATTGAATTGTATACTGATTCGATAACTTCTCACCGTGCCGATGAAGAAAACCCCTACGTTACTTTCCAGATACCCGACAACAAAAGCAACAACAGTGCGATGTGCATACTTTATATCAAAGTGCTGGAAACTCAACCGCATAGCGCCAAAATAAACGACTTCCGCGATTGGCTTTTAGTCACCTTCAGCGCTGTGCACTCGAATTGAAAAGCGCAAAATCGACCTTTATTCTGGGGTTTTTTTTTTTTGGTTTCAACTCGTCTAAGTACTCGATGAAAATATTCGCTTTTTGGATCGTGAAGAGGGTTAAATCGTTCTTGCATCCCATAATATCTGTTGAAAATTTGTTGTGAAACACGATATATTGCGTCAAAGGGTAGACGTAATTTTCTGTTCATTAAAGTTTAGCTAGAGAAGATTTATTTTAAACGTCTGGCCTCAAAGTAAATCTTTGGTAATAGGACATTTTTCTATGATTTTGGTAGTGTCTTCTTTACGATGGGTGAAGACTGATTCTGGTCAAGAGGTCGATGTCATTTTTATCGACTTTAGTAAGGCGTTTGACCGCGTGCCCCACCGCCGATTGCTCGTCAAGCTGGAGGGTTTGGGTATTCAGGGTTGTCTACTTAAATGGATCGAGGCATTCATCTCAGGGCGGTCAAACCGTGTCGAGGTGAATGGAGTTTTGTCTTCAGAGATGATAGCAGGCTCCGGAGTGCCGCAGGGATCTGTCCTTGGCCCATTGTTATTCAAAATTTTCGTGAATGATATTCTGGACGCGGTAGCGATCGATTGTCTTTTATTCGCGGATGATCTGAAACTGTGGGCCTCTGTCAGTTCCTGCGATGGACACAAGCAACTGCAACAAGCAGTTGATGACTTAGTCAGTTGGACACATCGCTGGTCACTGCCTATAAATGAGGACAAGACAGTGGTCATGCGCATAAACTCCGATGACACTGGTGGTGAATACTTTATTGGAGGTAAGCCTATTAGAGCGGTGACGGTCGAAAAAGACTTAGGGATTCTGGTTATGGATTCCTTGAAGTCGAAGGCTGACACTTGTCGGAGAATAGGCAGCGCTACCAGGATGCTTGGGCGATTCGGCGTTCCTTTGCGTCCATTACCCCGCAAATGTTCCAGACACTTTTCTCTGTGTACATTCGTCCTCTGTTGGAATATGGGCTACCTGTTGCATTTCCTAAGTCCAAAGGCGAATGCGACTCCTTGGAGAGGGTACAACGAAGGGGCACTAAGATGGTTTGTGGAATGCGCCAACTGGCGTACGAGGATAGGAGGAGCTTGCTGAAACTCTACCCCCCAGAGCTTCGAAGGGAAAGATATGACCTGCTCCTGACACGCCGTATTCTTCTCGGTCAATATGGAGACGAGTTCCTCCAGTACTTCCGATTAGTAGGTGAGTCGAGGACTCGTGGACATGACTTTAAGTTGCAGAAGCCTAGAAGGCTGAAGCTGAGTAATGCGAGCACGCTATCCACGCGGGTGGTGAACACTTGGAACTCTCTACCGGAAGAGCTCCTGTCTCTACCATCTGAACAGCTATTCAAAAGCGCGTTGGATCAGCATTTGTTGAGACGGATGGACTTGATCCCCGGAGTGATATAGTGGTGTTCCTCTACTCTCAGGGTTTGCCTTGTCAGCAGAAGTCACCCATGTCTATTACTGTGATGAAGCTCAAACGGGATTTTATCCCTTCTGCTTTCGATTCAGAAGAAGAAGAAGAAGAAAGAAAGAAGAAGAACGAACTTGACCTTGAAATGTTCGCAGATTTTTGAGAGTTTGCCGTCGTTTAATTAAATTATCTTTCCCCGCACCTGATCATTGAGAAAACGCAATGGAACTCAGCAGTGTGTTCTAAAAACTGGATGACTACAAAACAATTGAATGTTTCTGGACCACGTAACTTTAAGGAGAAGATTGAATTACTTAAAAGAAAAGAAGCAGCCTGCACCGCTTGTTTTACAGCGGCTATTCGCGATGCACGAGAAATCCGTCAAGTATGTCGTAATACGCCGTCATTTTTAAGATTGTGGGTCTTTACGATACGAAAAATGATAAGTCGCATTTGCGTTTAAAAGAACTCGAGGTTTCGAATTCCAGCACGAATAACCATTACAATGATTTTAAATTCCTGAAGTTGCTTTCTGATTCTTTGGAAAAGACGGAATCTTTCTCCACAGCCGATCATGTAGTAAGTTGATTGTTAAAATCTTGTGCTACCTTTCTGGAAATTGTATTGTATTTATCTGCAGCTCGTAAATATCTTGTGTGATCCGCTAGCACTTTGGTTCGCGAAATACTTTGCAGTAGTTGCTGTATCTCTTAAAAAAGAACAGGTCACCGTAAAATTATTGTTCAAATATAACCATAGTCATAATACTAACTATAAATATCACGTTAATTACTCTTCAGCTGGATTGGAAAAATCTAATTGGATTTAGTACTTGAAAATTACGAGCTTTTTGAGATTTTGGGTTTTTCCACAACATGGTTCCATTAAAAATCGCTTTTGCATAACTGATCCGTTAGCGCCGGTGTATTTCTGTTGAGCGATCAGCAAGTGGATGTGTTTTCATGGACTCCTTTAAGGCTTTAGACCGAGTTCAAAGTAAACGAGCGCTCTTCAAACTTGACGATAATAAAATCCTAGCGGTTCTTTTCATGTATAGTTGTCTTCACCGGTGATAGGGAGCTCTGGCGCCGCTATAATTTTTATAAACGAGATTCCAACACAGCTATCACCACGATTGCGTATCGTTTGCTGTCGTTTGGAACTTGTCAGCTCTCTCAGTGCCTTGTCTAGGCCTGGGCAACCTGACTGTATTTTAGCCCACGTGCAGTCCTTGGCCGTGCGGCACTTTGCCTGGATCAGGCTTGTGCTTTCATGCCATACCAGTGCATTGATGGTCAGAATCAACTGCGTGAACAATACATTAAGTAATCAGATAGACGAATCGCTGGTGACAAATTTGTCGTCATGCCACTAAGATTGGTTGAATTTGCTTGGGAATACTTTTTGAGTAGTAAGCACATCTAAACAGCATTGGAGTTCTTCTAATTGAGTCTCCGGAGTCCTTGGCAGATAGTTTCAAGAGGATTGGCTGTTCTACTAGGATGTTGTTGGCCATCTGGCATTTATTTTTGACTGATGCTTCAAGGATGTTCGAGACATTGTATTCAACACGTATTTCATCAAATTGCCTGTTTCTTTTCCACATTTCAACTGCTAGCATGGTTCACTCCAATGGTTACAAAGGTGGTGCAGTTTATACAGCGATCAAAGTAGTTTGTTTAACTGTCGCCCAATAGAATTTTAAAGGAAATGATTCCATTCGCTCTAGACACATCGCTTTCTCCATGGTCAATATAGTGATGTTTCCGCGGTTATTCGTACCAGTAGGCGAGTCAATGACCTGTGTGAGAAAATCACTGAGGTTATAAAAGCCAGGAAGGCGGAATTAAATAATGGACGCACGCTATCCTTACTGGTAGTGAACAATTGGAACTGCTTAAGAACAAGCTCCTATCTCTGACATCAGAACAGCTTTTCCAATGCCCATTGCATCATTCACTGCGGAGATGTTGGGACGATAACCGAATAGTGGCGTAGTTGTTGTCATCTAATCATAGGGCGTATCCGCCAAAGTCCCCACATATTTCGAGTCGCGAAGGAGCTCAAACGGGATATCCTTTTACTTTCGATCCAACAAGGGGTTAGCAACACGGTTTCCGTTCGAATTCCTAAAATACACAACACCTGTGTGATTAGAATAATTTTGATTTAATCTAATGTGTTGCTCACATTTCCAGAACTTAAATTTTGATCTGTTCGTTCGTAGTATTTCGCGCAGCGTGTTGTTTCATGAAAATGATTTGCGTTATCCGTCGTAATTTTCGCCACATTTATATGTAAATCGTCAGCAACAGCTGTCTATCACCAAGTGTCAGTCCATCAAGCTGTCCATAAGCTGTTAGCGTATCACCTGCCCTGCACGCTTGATGCACAGACCCGTTCCATGAAGGCATCAAAGGGCTTGTTCCTCGAATAAACTGAACATTTCCGTGTTAATAAAGAATCCATAATGTCATTTAGATTAGGATAGTTGTGCTTAACATTTTTGTTTGGTTTTAGAAAAAGTTACTCAAATGTTGATGTTTCTTTTGGACTCATGGTCGCACATCGTACGGCTTTTCGAGGAAATCCGTTTAGACGGTAATTGTTTGCTTTTAGCTCATGGTGTCAAAACTGGATTTATTCCTCACATCTCTTGGAAGGTAGCTTAATGTTATGATGAATGAATCGTCGATGTTGCAGCAGACACAGTCGTTGCGTTCTATCAACCTATGCGTTGTTCTTAACCCAACAGTCTACAAAAAACAGAACGAAGCCGGAATGGAACGTTGATCGGGAGTCCAAAGTCCAAGCGCCCAGTGTGAGCGTTTCGACCGTGGACATGATTTGTATTTATATGGCAACAACAGAGTGAACGTGTGAGGGTACACCATAATCGTGGGAATGTGCATAGTGGAAATGTTGGAAGTTGGTTGTCATGTGCGCGTCGCACAATATGAATGTAGTGGAGATGGGTTTTTTTGCCAAGGTAAAACACGGCTTACCCAACAGCAATTTCTCTCCGTTGCGAACTTTGGTCGATCAGGTACTCGGGCTTGTTTTATTCGTTAGGAAGGTGCCATCCTAACACTTACAACATATAAGTACTCTTATCTGGTGTTTTAAGAAAAAATCTTGATCTTGACCGCTCACTGTGGAGGCACCATGTAAATCATCCTCAAGCTGCTCGCGTAGGCCAGGAATTATCCTCAGAACTAAAATATTGCTTGACAAGCAGCGATCCGCCCTTTACTGCTTTATGGATGGGAGACATGGCCTGTGCGATCACTGGATGTACGGTCTTTAAAAGTGTTCGGTCATCAGTGTCTGAAGATAATCTTGAGCGTCCGATATACTGACCGAGTATCTAACGCCGCCGTTCGTGCGCGATGCACCGGATTACATCCGCTTTCCGTTCACACCCAACGACCAAGACCACACTGGTTTGTCCACGTCCTCAGAAAAACAGACTCAGCACTCGAGGAACTCGTCCTTGACGCCAAACCCTTTCGTATATGGCGTCGGCGACCAGGTGATCAAGTGATGACCTTGCTGTCAACGGTGAAGGACAATGTAGACGCCCTGGAACTTCGCACCGTCTACGGCGTTTGCAGGTGGGAACGAGACTAGATTAGCATCTGTAACGATCTCGCCTTCGATCGACGCGCGTCGGCTGACGTGATTCAAGACAACATTAAAGCCGGCTAATCCAACCGTGCAGTCAGCCGCACAAAAGTTAAAAAGTTAGTAGTTATTTGGGAAGACCAGTTGCTGCTATTGGCTGCTGAACGTAGGTCACACCAGTGTGCAAATACCGTCTATCGACCAAGTAATACTTTGGAGATAGTTCCTCACGAATCATCATCATAATCAGAGCAAGCGTTACACCGGTGGCATGTACCGAATGCTTAACTGCCACACAATCATGAAAAAGTACAAACCTAAAAGATGGGGAAGGGTGGGACTTAAATATCTACGGATTCTATAGAAGAGTAAGCACAAACAATTTGGGATGAGGTGCCTACACCTCGAATGAAACATGCATTCTCGAATCATGTGAAGCGCTATGGAGCATGAGATCGTCATACGCTTGGTATGTCCATCCATATCGGGCATAGACAGGAAGAGGCCAACAACACAATATCGCATGCGCGCAGTAACATTTGCATATTTTTCGGTTCTATTCCCCCCCTCATATCTGTCTAGGCCTGTGCAACCTGACAGTATCTTAGCCCACGTGCAGTCTTTGACTGTGCGGCACTTTGCCTGGATCAGGCTTGTGCTTTCATACATACATACGCCTACAGCTCATTACTGGTTTTCGCTGATTTATGCAGAAAAACTGCACGTCTCTGCATTCTTGATACATGTATAATATATATTCCACTTCTGGTATGTATAATAAATTCCCCCCGGGTGTAAATGTAGCTGCCGTTCTTTTTAGGTTCCCGTTACGTCGTCTACTTCAGTGTCATACACAACCGCGGTCACGGGATCTCCGTATCCCTCAGTCGCACGTGTCCAGTCCACCCACGCCATTCGAGCGCCACATCGGTTACCAGCTCCGGATTTTCGGACATGTTCTTCTTCCACAAATGTACCCGGTCCTTGGCCCGTTGCGAACCAACAAAAGCATTTACATTTCGCTCACAAGTAATTTCCGAAGGCTGGTTAATTTAGAATGTTCGCTGGTGTCTGTGCCCTTATTTCTTTCATATGTATATCTATCGTGCATGGATGTGCAATCGTGCAGTACTTTGTGCTGTGTGGCTAACACCGTGCTAAATTGATTGTCCACCGCTTGCGAGCTGCATGCTGAAACACGCTGAAGTCTCACTACCATCTGTATTCTCTAATTTCTGTTTCCTTTCTCATATCTGTCTAGGCCTGGGCAACCTGACAGTATCTTAGCCCACGTACAGTCTCTGACTGTGCGGCACTTTGCCTGGATCAGGCTTGTGCTTTCATA
>JACCGJ010024942.1:0-32796 GCA_013407085.1 Atriophallophorus winterbourni
CTCTTAATTATTTCGAAATTAATTCGACTGGATGTATTTCGGACATTTTAAAGACTCTCAATCTATTCTCATGACGCATGAATGCTGATCAGCATAGTCATTGCCCTCTGTATTCCAGTTTAAGCATGAACTTCCGCATTTATGACTATACCCGGTCACGTTGTTTATATGTCGCTATCTATGATTTCTCAATGTGAAACATTTATTTTCTGATGACTGAGATAATTTGTTATGCTACAGATCTGCACCACGGTGTTTATTTCAACTGTAAATTGGGTTACATCAATGATCAACCATCAACTCCACTTTAAAATCTGCTTGTGCACTGCGTAATATACAGAAACTTAAGTAGTTTAACAATGGAACATAATCTTTTAGGCATTTATTTAGTTTATTCGTTGGAGGCCGCCCGTAACTGTAGAAAATGCTTTGTATTTTAGATGGTAAATGACAGCTAAGATGATAATTCGGCAGGTTAGCATCTGCACTTTCACGGGATGTTTCCCCAAAATCAACTACGACGTCGGCGTTGTCGTTCTAAGAGTTCCAGTGACCCACCAACACAAAAACCGACTGGTATTATGATAAAACCCGATTGCAAATCCTGACGTCCAAACACGGTGTGCAAAATAAATTGGAAATATTATTCAACGTTGACGCACACGCACAACAAGCTTATCCAACTAAATTTCAATCCTCGAAGTAGAATACCATTCCGAAACGCTAAAATCTCACCGGAAGCACAGGACCGGCTCCGAGGTTTTTGCCTCTCATCAGCTATGCGTATCCGCTGGACTCTTTGCGATTCGAACTAGTATTTGTGTAGACGGATGATGCAATGCGAACGGAAGTTCTAGTCTACTCGCGGATACACATAGCTGATGAGAGGCAAAAATCTCGAAACCGGTCCTGTGCTTCCGGTGAGATTTTAGCGTTTCGGAATGGTATTCTACTTCGAACTATCCTGGGGTTGTAATAACCCTCGCGGCAATACGCCGTTCGATCGGTTGGGGCTTAGTTTAGTCCCTCCAGCTACTTATAAAGTAGCGAGTAAACGAGAACTTCCGTTCGCATTAAATTTCAATCTTTTCTACGACTCGTACAAAATATATTACGATCGGTTTCGTGCTGTTTGCACTCATCGAGAAGAAACCGTACAATCAGAATCCTTATGCGCTTGAAACTGTTGATAAATGATAAAGAAGTAACGCTTTCATGCCACTATTAGATAAAGTTGGGAAGAACAACCTGTTCAATTACATTTGCGGATCATCATCAAACAGGTTGAAACCGGTCGTGTGGTGTGTGATGAAAAAGCATGCAAATGAGCAATTTTTCATTCATGGTTAAGGGTTTAAACCTATCTACATGTGATCAAATAAACTGGTCATACAAACCCTATCTAACTGATTTTCTGGGTATTTTACCAAGATCCTAGCAAGAATGTTTGATCTCTCATTCTGCGTATATTCCAAGAATATATTACTCGTGAGTAGTTTGATTAAAAATAATTTCAATCGGTTTAATCACTTCAGCCTTCTTCGAAAGCACGCGGCTTGCAGAGATATTTCATTTCCATTGATCTGATTCAACAGACAATGTCTCCGGAACTGCACTCTTTTGTGCGTTCAGTGACGTACCATTGAATACCGCGGCATCAAATTCGTCCGGAAATTACTTTGATTACATTTTAATTTTACACGTTAACATTATAAAGACTCTAACAAATGTGATTATGCTTCCATCGTTCCAACATATTTCGCCTAAACTGTATTTTTTTAACGTAGCTAGTAGATATCTTTCAGGATAAATTTTTGCAAAGATTGTAAGAATTTCTTTCTTAACAATTTCTACTACTGTGAAACATATCCGTGTCTAACGTATTATGTATTTTACATCGCAGCACTTACACAAAACAACTGATTTCCAAAGGTTTATCCTCATCAGGTGGCGACAGTTTAGATTATTTTCATTTAGCCATTGTTCGATTGGGTTCGTACAACTAACCATGGTTATCATATTCCGAGTGACAGAATGATCTTCCGTGAATCGTCCTAAGCACCGATGAGAGACCAATGTAACATTGTGGATTTGTCAAGTGCATCACCGATGAGTTCAAGTCACACATTTCTGGATGATATGCAGAACACACTTTATCGGCACAACAGAAAAACTTGACGCATAGAAACGACCGACAACCACAATGGCGAACCAATAATTCATATCTCGGAATGATGGCATGAAATGCAACTTGCCTCGAAGGTTGACAAACTTGCATTTTACGATAGCTCAACATATGCGGTTTGCCTTATATTTGTCACCTCCCTAGCACATAGACCCAACCCCGTTGTGATTGTTTGCCTTTATCAGATGCAGAAAGTAAGGTTATTACTGGCCTCGAAGTTTGACAAACTTGCATTGGACGTTAGGACAATATATGTGGTTTGCTTTATATTTGTCTGACGAAATCTCCCAACTCATCGGACATGTTGCTCACATCCCTAGCACATAGACACATCCACTTTCTGGTTGTCTGCCTTTATCAGATAGAGACAGTAAGGTTATTATTAGTGAGCGTTCAAAGAACAGAGTGGGATATACTAAAGTTTTACTTGAAAGCCTCTGTTAAGTGGGGCTCGTACGATACACTGCCATATTCAAATACAGTGTAAAGCGAAGTTTTGGAGAATATGTTGTTTTATATTTGTGACTACTCATCCGCGCCAAGCCCATCGAACTATTCACAAATTTGATCACAACGGTCCATAATGGATGCACTGGACTCGAGTTTCGCTCTTCTTAGAGCTCATCAGCAGTGCATATCCTCCGCTTCGGGTGGTACTCGAACCTGGTCTACCGTCCACCGTTTGACCGATCGCAATTAAGCGTTTATGAACGGTTCTCCAGACTGGCACATTTGAGTAGCTTTGTTTGCCCGACCAGTTTAGGAGCCAGCGACAAATATCCGTGTCAGGTCTTCCCATCTGATACAGTGTAAGCTAACACTGATTAGATCTGATGGGCATTGTTGTTTAAGCGCAGTATTGCTCACATTCCCCGCCTTGTGTCTGTTTTCCGTACAAACGATCAAGCCCACTACATCTCCGCATGAACAAACCATGACCAGTTGCTGTTCGTTCTCAACTAGTTTCAATGAGTCTTGAAGCGGTCAAACTTGTTACACATTTCAAACCATCAAACCGTCTCTAGCCATTCTCAACCACAAACATCCACCCATCTTGCAGAGGAAAAAAGCCACGTTTGACTAAGAGCATGGAAGATAAATAAAAGGAAACACATAGAAATCAATTGGAACAAATTAACGACTAATGTCATGGGCACAAAATCACCGAGACAGGATAGGAAAGGGGTTGAAATCAATACAAATACTGTTCAGAGCGTACGCCACGCCGCGTTCAAGTCGACCGATGATCATAGACGGTGGAAAACAAAACGTTTACAGCAAATTACAGCAACAGAACGTCATTGCCATCCGGTGAGGTCGATGACGCAGCGGGGCGATTCATAGCGGAACGGGGAAACCAATTGACAGTTGAAGTTGGCTGTGCCCATGTGGATTGGCCGGTGAGGCATTGTGACGGATGTCTAGGTGAGAAACCGCGGTATGGATAAAGCAACATTCAGGTTTTCATGGTGACAAAACGCACAAAGCTTCTCAATTACCCTGGCATAGTAAATATGCGTTCTTGACAAGGAAGTACGTCAATCATGTGCTGTCATGTAGAGTTTACTTGATTACACAGGAGCAACAATTACGAGTCCAAATTTCGAATGAATGTTTCCACGCTTGAAGCCGTAATGCTAGTTTCACGAGGAACGTGCAGAATAGCCAATGTCAGAATTGGGATTGAAAACTCGCTAAGTGGATGTCAAGACTCATCGTATTCGAATCAATATTTTAACTGATGATGTGGGTTATGTGATATTTTGTATGTCAATCACACATCAATCTGATGGCTTTTTTGAAAAGAGTTGGAAATCCAACACATTTCTTTTGTTCTGGAAACATTAACGAGCTCGTTGTGCGACAGCGTTTTTAATGAAGCTTTAAAATGCACTTTTGAGCCAAGGAATCAAATATAGCGATGCTTATTCAGTGAGGATTGATATAGGTATTCATCGCTATAGTGGAATTTCCGGGCAATAAGGATTTGAAAATACGTCGCAACATAACCAGAAGCCCGGAAGTACGCTGGTAAATTACCTCAAACACAGGCTCTGCTTTATGCTGCCACAATCTAAATGTCCTAGATCCATTTCTAAGTCGCTTAAGTCCAAAATAGTCTGTCTAAAGTGCTACGTGTCTTGAAATGGCTTACCAATTTGTAGATATAAAGTAGAAAAATTATAGTTCCCTTCAAGCGAGAGGAATAAGATGTATACGTCACTACGTAAAACCCCCGCGCGTAGTCTTGTACATCAAAATCCTCCCACAAACAAAAATCGAATGTGAACAGTGTCAGTGGCTCTTCCAGTGCTCGCCAAAGTGTTCTGCGTTGAAAGTCGATCGATATCTCTTTTTTCAGGCATGGCTATGCGTGATGAAACCACACACTTCAGGTCAGGCAATGTGCTACTGAAATATACCAAAATGTACAGCACCTGGAAGCGTAAGTGATGTGATGTGATGTGAAATCACAAGCCTGATCCAGGCAAAGTGCCGCACAGTCAGAGACTGCACGTGGGCTGAGATACTGTCAGGTTGACCAGGCCTAGACAGATATGAAAACAGAAATAGAAAGAAAATAGAAATAGTAGTCAGACTCCAACGTATTTCAGCATGCAGCTCACTACCGGTGGCCAATCAATTTAGCACGATGTTAGCCGCACAGCACAGAAGTACTATACGAGTGCACATCCGTAGTAGTAGTAGTGGTAGTAGTAGTAGTAGTAGTAGTAGTAGTAGTGGTAGTAGTAGTAGTAGTAGTAGTAGTAGTAGTAGTAGTAGTAGTAGTAGTAATAGTAGTAGTAGTAGTAGTAGTAGTAGTAGTAGTAGTAGTAGTAGTAGTAGTAGTAGTAGTAGTAGTAGTAGTAGTAGTAGTAGTAGTAGTAGTAGTAGTAGTAGTAGGAGTAGTAGGAGTAGTAGTAGTAGTAGGAGGAGGAGGAGGAGGAGTAGGAGTAGGAGTAGGAGTAGGAGTAGGAGTAGGAGTAGGAGTAGGAGTAGTAGTAGTAGTAGTAGTAGTAGTAGTAGTAGTAGTAGTAGTAGTAGTAGTAGTAGTAGTAGTAGTAGTAGTAGTAGTAGTAGTAGTAGTAGTAGTAGTAGTAGTAGTAGTAGTAGTAGTAGTAGTAGAAGTAGTAGTAGTAGTAGTAGTAGTAGTAGTAGTAGTAGTAGTAGTAGTAGTAGTAGTAGTAGTAGTAGTAGTCGTAGTAGTAGTAGTCGTAGTAGTAGTAGTAGTAGTAGTAGTAGTAGTAGTAGTCGTAGTAGTAGTAGTCGTAGTAGTAGTAGTAGTAGTAGTAGTAGTAGTAGTAGTAGTAGTAGTAGTAGTCGTAGTCGTAGTAGTAGTAGTAGTAGTAGTAGTAGTAGTAGTAGTAGTAGTCGTAGTAGTAGTAGTAGTAGTAGTAGTAGTAGTAGTAGTAGTAGTAGTAGTAGTAGTAGTAGTAGTAGTAGTAGTAGTAGTAGTAGTAGTAGTAGTAGTAGTAAGTGTCAATAAACGTCGTAACGGGAGAAAATAAGTTTCAAACACTACTCCACAATCGAGCATATTGGCAGGCATTTCTATCACACACACGCGACCACTGGTTTCATACTGTATGCACTCATCAAGTAGGGACAGTAAGATCAGGATCCGCATGCCCTTGAAACTGTGGAGGAATGGTAAACAAGTAACGCCTTTTTATCACTGTTAGATAAGGTTAGCACGAACAACCTTCAAGATTCAAGAATTTATGTTATAAAAAGCTCGTAGCTGTATAACACCACAGGATAATCGTATAACGACATTAAATAAATATACAAAATAAATTGAGTCATTAGGAAGATCGACAGTTTTGTAGTTACAAAAAATGTCATGTATTGTGACGGTATGATGGGTAAAAAAAATATTTGTTTGGAAAAAAATCATGTTATATAAATGGGATGTAGGGTGGAATTACTACGCATAAATATTTCCAATTTGTTCCTGAAAATCCTTTCACTAGATGATTGGACAACATCTGACGGTAGGGAGTTCCATAAGAAACAAACGCGCACCGAATAGAAGAACCGACGGTAGTTCCGGTGGGAATGTGGAATATCAAATGCCAATGGGTGAGTACGTGTGAGGCGAAATAGATGCCTCAATTACATGTGTGGGAACACCCCACAACTCGCATACGGATCACCATCGAACTGCACTTTTGTTAGAAGTGAACAGGTTGAACCAGGTCGGGGTGTGCGTGTGATGGGGAAGCATACAAATGAGCATTTTTATTCATGGCTAAGGGTATAGCACATTATACGAGTGATTGAACTAATGTGGTTCAATAAGTTGCTCGTATCAAGCTTATGTAACAGTGGCCTAAAGGCGCAACTTGTTTACAGATCTTCCATTGTCTCAACGTATGCCTTTGTTGAGATTACCGCACAATAGGAACTACGTTGTCTCAGTGAATTTTTCATTGAAACAAATACAGGTCGAATGGGGTGCCTGTCTTATGTTGACATTCCATCACATGCCAGCTAATATGGTGAAGTACACATCTAATAAAAGGCTAAAGGCCACCAGCAAAATCACTTTGGCAAACTCACCTAATGAGAATCACCAGCTAAGTTGCCTGTGCCACGAAAACCCGTCGGCGGTCTCGGCTGACGGAGATTTGGTGGGGTGGGTGACGCACCGCCACTTGCCAATGCCGCCAAATCCGAAGTGCTGTTACCTCGACGGCGACGACGTTCCGCGCGCGACACATCCGGTCGCCGATGTACGTGTCCGTTAGAACGGGTGCGACGATGAGGACCGCGCGAACGCATGGCAGCGGGGGCAGTGTCACGCGACGTGCTCGGGACGACAGCGCCATTCAAACCATCTCCACCGCTTCTGTTGTTGTTCATGTTACTGCTCGTCATTGTTACCGGACTCAACGAGTCTCCACAGTAGGAACTGTCCGGCGCTACCATGGTGACCGAAACTGGCGGTTCCATTCGGATCTCAGCAGGCGCCGAAGAGGCCTGTGGTGCGGTATTGAACAACGCGGGCCTGTCACCAGTTGGTATGCTGTCTGCGGACCGAGTTCCATGTGGAGTTGCGGGGCGAAGTTCCTCGAGGCACGAAGGACACGTGAGTGAGCGCATGAGCCAGTCGTCAATGCACGCTCGATGGTACGTGTGCAGGCAGGGAAGATAGCGTAACTCCTCGCCGGCTTCATATTCTCCCATGCAAATCACGCATCTTTTAAAGCGAAAAAATCGACATAACAGTATACTGGATTTCAACATTTTATAGTGCCAAAGAGCACACAGCTTTACAATTACCAGTGCCACGTACAATCCGGTTAATAGAAAAGGGATCCTGATCCTACTGTCTCAACTTGAACTCAGAACTCAGAAAATTTTATGGTAGAAAAAGCATTATGCTTAACAATAACCATAGGATGACAAGGTATATGGAATATATAAAAATATATCAAAAAATATCTCAAAAATCAATAGGGACACTCGCATACCGCATGGTTTGTCATACACTCATCGAGTTTGGAAGCGAAAACCTCAACAGATTCTGATCGTGTGATTTCTTGGCAAATTGTCCAAGTGAAACAAATTCTTACCGAGAAAAAAAATACGTATTTCCAATCGAAAATGCGGAATACTTAAAGCCTTTGAATGTGTTCGTGTTCGAGTAAGGTCATTGGGCTTTAGCAAGTGTTTAAGGGGATGGTTTACAGAATACAAACACCAGAAAATCTGTCGTAGGTGTGATACGAATGTATGCAAATGAAGATTGTTAACCATGGTATTAAACATTTGTGAAACATTCTTTATTTCTTGCAAACACTAGACAGCTAATGTAATTTTAGTGAGAATTAGCAGTAAAGCAGTTTAAAATCCTGGATCCTGGAAAAGTTGGGGTAAGATACGGTCAGTTGGTCCATGTCTACATAAAAGCGGATTTAGTTTTGTTTCAGACTTGTGAGTCGTTTTGCTTGAAGTTCGATTACCAAAGTTCTGCCAAAAAGCGGAACCTCTGCCAGATTCAATGTGTGTCAGTGAAAACAGGAATGTTCTCGAGGTGTAGTGATGACCTAGAGACAGCTGGCCACCCAATGGAGCCCGCTGAACTGAAGTAAATTGAACAAAATACCCAAAAGCAATGAAACTTGAGAGGATGTTTCAATTTTACGAGCTAAAGGAATCAACTCCTTTAACGTGCGCATGAAAACTGTTCACTTGTGAGGAAAAATCCTCTACGAGACTGAACCTGACAGAGCTGCCGACTAAACTCAGTGAATGCTTGCTATCACTGCAGCAGTCGTCTATTTTGACTAATGGAAGTCGGATTACTTAGCTTCGGATAAACGGCGCGTCACTACGTGGTTTTGTTTGTGCTGCTGGTTCCACGAGTGGATTTATTGATGTCTCAAACCCAAGCTCAGAATATCTAAAAGACCTCATCATGAGAATTTTTCGAACACAAAAATAGTACACGCATTCATGCGAAGATTGACGGTCGTTGTTGCATAAAGACGGCAAATCCATACGCGCAATGAAGCAGCTGCCTGCGATGCGTACGCTGTAGTGCCAACCGCCACATACAGATTGTTCAATAAAAACCAGGGGTACGTTCAAACTCTACCACATAAGTTGTCGGTCGATGTTTATCGCAAGCTCATGGCCATTCACATACTCCACAGCAGTCCAACTGGCTAAACAGTCTGACTCGAGAGAAACAATCCTCTCATCCCCCAACGCTGAAACGCAATTAGCAATACTTGGTCATTCAGTGGCATTCAAACGTTATGGATAGGATCTACGTTCAGAGTCCGAGAGGCGTATTTTCGTATTCGCAGTTCTTCGTGGTTGCTTGATTACTGGGGTTTGCGATTGAGAATACGACAATTTTCCACACAATACGGCGCTCAGAAGTGAAATACTGCACAAACACTCAACATGCGAATTCACATTGTGTTGCTCACATCCCCATCACTTGCATACGCTAGTGAACAAGGTAAATCGAATCTCAGAATGAGCTTGTGATACGCACGGAAAAGGTTTTAGTATCACTCGTGGGTACAGAATGTGGAACGTCTCAGACTTGAAAAACAAACTGGACAAGAATAGCGCAAACTTGTATATATCAAGGTAATCCAAGGTTTTCAATTTTCTAAAAACCAACAAGCTTAACAACACCATAGGATGGTAAGAATTGGAATTTAAGTATATAAACAAAATAAGGAATTAGATTAAGCAGTATATAAGTGTTCAAGAAACGGATAATTCAATAAAAATTCGCCTAATTTCATTTTAAAGTCATGCATGCTAGTGTAGTGAGCAACGGTAGAAGGTAAACTGTTTCAAGAACAGAATAAAAATACCGTCTACTGTTCAGGCAGCAATGGGGTACCACTTGCACATATTCATAGGTCCGATAATTTCTCGTATCCTTTCGCGTGAATAAATTCTGTAAGGAATGGTTCGGGCTATGGAATGTTTTGTAAAGTAAAATAAGGTCTCCTCTGATTCGTCGATAGGGAAAGTCCAACAGATTCAGTTGAGCTATCAAGAAAAAAAGCGTTTCCTCTGGAAAAATCCCTATGCGGAAATGCAATGGTGCATTATTTTTGTCACGCGTTAAGTTGATTACCTTCAAGAACATGTGGATGTCTTTATTTTCAATGACCTTTTTCTAATCCAAGGACAATCTGAAAGCATATCAAACAACTGCAAATGGCTCTACGCTGCGATTTCTTGCACATATTCAACTTCCATCGAAAAACTAACCAACCATTCTTATCATTCATTGTATGTAATGTGATATTACTTCATGAGGGATCCTCCAAATTGTTTGATCGACAAGAACTCACAACCTAACTTCATAACCACCATGACCTTGAAAAAGAAATTGACTTGGTTTTCACCCGCAATGACTCTCCGAATCAACACACACGCGATAATCCTCAGTACCTCAACGAGAGCGAGTTCGCATTCCAAACAGCAGGTAAACTCCAACCGTAAAAGTACTGGCGTCTCGATGATAAAATCCGATTGCACAAAGCCCGGAGACCTTGACCCAATTGGATTAACTGAGGTGAAGTCTCCATACGTGATTTGGCACGCTGATCCGTTCGGTGCAAACTGATCACCATAAAGCCCTCGAAGTCCGCAACCAAAAGCCGGCCAGAATACGTCGGGATAAATATAAAAAATTGTGGGAAAAACATGCCAACATTTGACCGGCCACGTTTGCCAAAAGAAATCCGGTTGTAAAATGTTGGTTTCACTGTTTGCGTCAAATCGATAAGTAGAATTACGGATGCTGCGCAGCGCTTGCTGTTCATCCATTCGATCCGCGGTACATACGGTATGCAGCATGGCATGTCAACGGGGTGTTTTTCGTCGATTAGCTTGGCATTTGGGCCAACTTTCTAATTACAAAGTAGGTAAATCCAAACCAATGGGTCTCCTAAATCCACGTTCAGTTTCAAATCAAGCAAGTTTGAGAACACACAAAAAACGCGCGTGATTTGACGTTTTTACCCGGGGTGTTTTCCTCTCATGATGAAGACATATATACACCCGTTTCTAGACTATGCTGCACAAGACTGGACACCATGGCTCCAAAGAAAAATGTTACTTCTGGATCACATATACCAGAGGGCTTCTAAGCTTGTCATTGGACTCGAAAATATGCCATTCGCTGGGCGACTCAGACGACTGGAGCTGAGGACGCTTGAACGAAGGATAATGCGAGGTGATCTCATCCTCGCAAACAAAATACTTACTACTGTTTCCCACCCTTTGAACATGATATTCCATCTTCAAACTTCTAGCAGCAGCCGTAGTTATGGTTGCAAGTTAGAAATACCACATTCCAAACGGAACTGCCGCAGGTATTTTTATTCGGTGCGAGTATGCTTTGTTTGGAATTCCCTACCTGCCGATTTGGTAAGCTCAAACAGTTTATCAGTCTCACAGTCTCACTACCACTGTCACGCGTATTTCCTCTCATATCTGTCTAGACCTGGGCAACCTGACAATATCTTAGCGCGCATGAAGTCTATAACTGTGCGGCACTTTCCACGAATCAGGCTTGTGATCTCATACACACACACTGGAGTCTCACTGCAATGATACCTTTCTAGCAGACCTGTCTAGGCAGTATGACCAGCAAGTGGTAGGACGTTTGGTCTTCAAGGTCAATGATATAGTCAACATAACTTAATGTCGTCTGATTTTTTTATAAGCTGACTGTTCGGTTTCTCTCCTTGCCATTGGTTGTTCTCAAGGTCACGCAGCTTCCTCGATGAGGGATCAAAACAATTCCAGCTCAGCGAACACACAACCCCTAACATAGAAATAGAAATGGTAGTGAGACTCCAGCGTGTTTCAGCATGCAGCTCATTACCGTTGGCCAATCAATTTAGCACAATGTTAGCCGTACAGCAGAGAAATGCTACAGGATTGCACATCCGTGCATTTCTATTTCCCCCCTCATATCTGTTTAGGCCTGGGCAACCTGACAGTATCTTAGCCAACGTGCAGTCTCTGACTGTGCGGCACTTTGCCTGGATCAGGCTTGTGCTTTCATACAACCCCCAACATGCGATCTTTGAGCTCCCTGACAGTATCTTAGCCCATGTGCAGTCTACGACTTTGCTTCCATAAGGCTAATGATTCCACACATGCATTCAATGCCTGATCATTACTACATGCACCGTATTCTGTGCGCTATCACAACCCTGTGTCTCACATTGCGGATGTATCGTTAGCTATGCAGATGATATGATGTTAACAATTCGATTCCAGCCCAATTAACTCATATGCACCTGAGGAGACGTGCTCAGTCTTTTACACGGTTCAAAGAGAATTAGCCTCATCTCAATCTTTGCCTACAACTTGAACAAAACATATTGGGTTGTCATCTTGAACATCATTCATCCTGTTCCTCATTCTAAAAATCTGTGCAACATAATGTAGTCATCGGACTATGAAGAAAGGATTTACCTAGTTGATAATTGGTTAACTCCGCCAAGGACGGTCCCAAGCCCGTCTGAGAAAGGAGTAGGGTTGGGATTAAGGCTAGCAAACCTATCCCGTAAAACCTACATTGCTACGGAAACGATGACAACAGATCCGTGGTTCGGTCATGTCTGCAGGATGGATCCCAGTTCGCATACGAAGGTAGCCATGCACTGGCATCCGCAAGGTAAACAAAAAAGGGGACGGGCCAAGGAAACTTGGAGCAGAACGTTGGAACGCGAATTACATGCACAAGGATCTCACGGTGCAGACGAAACGGAAGCAGCGACCAGAACGGAACCACTGGCGTGAATGAAGTTGTCTTCGCCTCATGTGCCACCCGGCACGGAGAGGACTGAATGAGTTGATAATTGGTTATTGTGAACCGGTGCCATTTTCCATCAGTATAAAACGTTAAGATAAGGCTGAAGTCTTGAATATTTTTGGGAAAAGCCTAAAGATTGTCTATGTAACTCAATTTGAATGCTAGCCTTTCACAAATGTTTGGTGATGATGAGACTGAATACGTTTCCCTCAAACGCAGTTATCCGAACAGCCAACTTTTGCAGAATCTCAATAACAGACGGTGATATCCGCAAGTGCTTAGAGGGAGTATTTAGATATTTGTGCAATGGGAGTAGGCAGTAGGAGAACTCGTATTCCCCGTCACCACATTTCTACTCACTCGTTTGTGTCGGCAGACAGAAGGGAGGAAATATGGAAACAGGCGATGCGGTAACCAGTCGCGATGGACCTCATATTAAGTATGGGGATGTGAGAACCACAAATGCATCGGCGTCTTGACACTTGACAAGTAATCCTTGTGTTAACCGTCGCTTGTCTCTCGTTACTACCAACAATTAACAGCGGGTTCAATGAACCTACATCTCATGGTCCCATCTGATGACGGGGAAACAGCTGAACAGGCGTTTGTGCGCTGGTAATCACTTAGTGCTTCTGTATGTGAACCATTTTAGTCATTCCTACGAACCCCCCCATATCCAACCGTGACTTCATCATGCAAAGTTTACATATCTTGTCCCCCCGCCCAACCCTTGTTTCACCGCAGCCTTTTGTTCACCCACTCCAGCAAAGTCACGATACGGCCCAGCCTGAAACAACTCATCACAACGTCAGTTTAGAAGTTGCAATCGATGTCAATCGATCCGTAGTACACCGACCCGCACTCAACCACACACCCCACTTCCCAAAATTTTCGCTCCATCCGCAGACACAAAGCGGAGCTCTGATCAGCACAAATCGAACATTTTCAAGCTCTGATCAGTTTATTGGAAATCGATATAAATCATCAGAAGTCCCAGCAAAAAGCAGAGATCAAACTACAACGGTTTAGTTGAAAGCGATGGAGAGATGAAAATGTTGAATATCCTTCAAGGGTGCCCGGGAGCTGTTCTCAGCTCGCTAATTTGAAAGGTTGAAGATAAAAGCCTTAGCAATCGAATGAGACTAGGTTGTGTAATGTTGGGGCACTGTATAGAAAACCTACCGGATTCCAGTATTTATAGCCCGCCAGTAAAATCTCCGGAGATTGTGGACACACTTAGCGTGGTGTTATTAGTGGAAGGGTGGCAAACGTACCGTATTTTTGTACTACGCCGTTAGCACCATACTAAATTGCTGAGGCAGCACGGACTTCCGCCTCTATTTCGCTTTAGATCAGTCTAGGCCTGAACAACTTGACAGTGGCTCAGACCACGCGAAGTCTCTGGCTGTGTAGTACTCTAACTCGACTAGGATTGTCATTTCCTGTATGCATCCATTAGTGAGCTGCATGCTGAAACACACTGGAGTCTCACTACCATTTCTATTTCCCCTCTCATATATGTCTAGGCCTAGACAACCTGACAGTATCTGAGCCCACGTGCAGTCTCTGACTGAGCGGCACTTTGCCTGGATCAGGCTTTTGCTTTCATACCATATCATATACCAAGCTTCTCCACCATTGGCTTAATAACTTGAACTTGGTATACGATTACTTAACTGTTACAAGACATGTTGATCCTGATCATATTCCCCTGGCTTAATTTTATTTTTTTTATTTTTGTGCGACTATCTCCTCCTGGAGTATGAGTCGGCTCCCATGAAGATTCTTGGGAATTTGGGTACAAGGCGGTGTCCCCATCACCACTCGGCGTTTGTTCGAGTCAGCTTCTCTAGCCTTTGCACAACCAAGTGCGACCTGCAAGGCAGCAAAGAGTTGCCAGAAAGAGGTGGTCTACCAGACTCTCTTCCAGGTTTTTCCCGAAGCCTTTCCCGCGATCGGGTATCCCGCAATGCAGCGGAGGTTTAAAATCATGGTTTTCCTCCCCTTAGATGAAATACCCTCCCAGGCTAACGAGCTCCATATGCACGAAGCAAACTGGTTTTCAGGCGCCAGTCACTCGTCTTCGCCCCTTCTCCTGTTGGTAGAAGCAGTTCCGCCGGGCTCCGGGAGCCACTCCTGCGGGCCAGAAGCTGCTCTTGGTTGTCATAGGCCATATGGGAGCATTTTATAAACAGTGGGAGCTTATCCCCACTGCCACCCCCCGGCTATGACAACCTTTGCCTTAATGAGTGAAAGCAGCACAAAACCCCTTATCAATTGTGTGTGTGTGATGTAAACGCATACAAATTTTTGCTCACATGCACATGACCAAAAGCACAACTTACTCTGACAACTTTTCCTGATTCTCTTCGTCCAATTTGAACAAGGGCAGCGCGGCGATCAGTCCCATTCGGGTGGCAATTTTCACTTGCTCCTCTTCCGTCAATTGGGACATTGGCCGCGGAGCGTTTGGAGCGAGATACATGATGGGATCGTTGTCCTAGACAGCGAAATGCATGAAACCACAAGGTGATCGGAACGTTTTGTCGAGTTTTCGGAACGCAAATAAGGGAATTTTGGTGATAATGTATCTCGAACGACGACTGCATTATGTGAGGGATGTCAAAGTTAAACGTTTAATTTAATCCCCTCTTTCTCATTCTTTATGAGTTAAGTGTGGCAAAAATGAAGCATTATATGACAGGCATGTCTCCAACGGTTGGGCCCAATGATGCCATCTTGAATCAGTTATATACATGTCACGCCAACTCTAGCCTATCGCATTATACTACAGATTCCGCCTCAGCAATAGTCCGATGATGAAAGTTGAACGGCACATATTTAAAACGGATTAAGTCACTCTAATATTTAATTGATTAATTAATTAACATTCATATTAAGTTATGCATTCTCTTGATTTTATGATAATTGTTATATGCATTAAGACAGACACACAAAATACGTCCTCGGAAAATATGAGCATTGGAAAATATCCCAAACAAATACTCCAACTAACCCACATCTAAATAGCTCAGATTCCCACGGACATTGTCATTCTTGTAAGTCTAAGCCTAAACAATATCTCAGCTTGTGTATAGTATGTTACTGAGAGGTACGTTTTCTGACTCAGAACGTTTAGACATGCATATAAACTCGCCAAGTTAGTAACCAAAATGCATCTTGCGATCTGGTGTTGATGAGCTAATATTGTACGGAACAGTATTTTTTACAGTGATAATTCTCGCATTGATACATGCCTTAGTCTCAGAGGTGCTACTCAAAAATAACATATTATACGTAAAACATACAGTGTCATGAACAGACATATAATAGGCATTCAACGAGGATAGACGAGAATTATCACTCCATTATATACAACTAAGTCATTACAGTGTGTGGAGAAACTATCTTTTATATACAAACTCGTATTTCACGAAGCGCTTCAAATCGACCGTTCGTCGACTAATCACATAAATAAAAACGTAAAAGGTTGAGATATATTAAAGCCTTAATGTGCTATAGTGAGAGCATTAATTCTGGATCTAGTAAACTAACTTTATGACGCGAACAAGAATGACCGATTCGGTTAACGATTGGTAAGAGAGCACTAGTCTGGTCCATGCAGAGTGCCGTACAGTCAGTACAGCACATAGGCAAAGATACTGTCAGGTTGCCCAGGCCTAGACAGATATGAGAAACGAAATAGAGAATAGAAACGGTAGTGAGACTCCAGCGTGTTTCAGCATGCAGCTAAATACCGGTGGCCAATCAATTTAGCACGGTGTTAGCCGCACAGCACAGAAGTGTTGCACGATTGCACATACGTGTACATCCGGTCAGCGATTAAACATTGGCCAAACTTATAAAATGTTTTTTTGAAATTACGACGACAAAACTCAAATATATACCAGGACACATGGGGCGTGAGATAACGACAATAAGACTAGCATTGTACATGAAAATACCGCCTGACATAATCGGCCATGTTGCTGTGATTTTTTTAAAGTTTATATTGAGAAATGGAACTTAATAAGTGCATCTGATTTACCAATGGTTAACTGAAACACATTCATGGAATCTAAAACCCGTCGTAGTCAACTAACACGCAATAATGTCCAACTAACAAAAGCAAGCTTGAAACACAGTTAATGAAATATACATCAGGCTTGTGCTTTCATACATCAGGCTTGTGCTTTCATACATCAGGCTTGTGCTTTCATACAGTTAATGAAATGAAAGCTAATTAAGAGTTGCTGACAAAACATATTTTACACTCCCATATGTTCAAACAACAGGATATGCATTGGCATAATACCTGACAAACTATCAACACTTTATACAATATTTCTTTTCCGTCATCAAAACTGACAGTTAGAGTAGAAGGTAAATTTGAAACACATGCACGAGTCCTACAAAAATATTCATTGCTTGATGCTACATCTTCCTTTGAGTTTCGAGTTCAGATATACTCGAAAATGGCAATCAAGAATAGATACTGCTAGGATGTTAGTTGATTGCAAGATGCTTTCCTCAATTTAAGCCCACGGATACAAAACTTAAACGACTTTCTGGGTGATAATTGAAACAAGCATAATGTCCTTCCTTGATGATTACGAACAACAACAACACAATGTTAGATATATATGATGACTAGTTTCTTGGATAAAGAAGACTTGTTGAGGAATGCTCTCATTTTGGTTGAATTAATAGGAAAGAATCAAGTACCAATCTAACGTAGAAACATATTTTACGTATTTTATCAGGTGTCAGCAAATTAAGTTTAACCATCCCTTGTTACAACGAGATTAAACATGCATTGCCTATAAATTGTATGTTCTAGAATATTCCAATTTACCACACGATCTGCCGAAAAAGACTAGCGGATTTCATGTTCTATAATATTAAACTGAGAGCATCCGTTCCGACAAACCTGTAACGTTTTGAGCATTGTCGCGCAAACAATCACAAGAAGTGGATTTAGAATGTTTGAGTACGCGACTTTGTCTAAGTCTGGGAAACCTAAAATCATCTTAGCCCACGTGCACATAATGACCCAGTGTCATTGTTAGGTATAAAATTCTTGATCTTATACACACGCATAAGCGATTATGTTGGAATAAAAGTAAAACCCGATAAATACTTGTGTTAAAAAACATTAGAATGAGTGAAATAGTGGAAAACATTTTCGTATCAACAGAGTGGGGATCGAATTATATGGAGAATGACAACAGTTAAGTAATCATTGTTGTTATTTCGTAATTTAGTCGGTGTAGCGAGTGGCACAATCGCATTTTATCTAATAAAATACTCACAAAAATGCTCGCTAGCGCTGACCATTTATTTTGCGTTCATGTGAAAACATGCAAGAGTCTCATTGCCGTTGGTAATATTATTATAGTTTATCTTCGTCTGGACAACCTGAAAGTATCACAGCACGCGCGCAGTTTCTGACTGCTCAGGACTTCGCCTTGATCCAAACTTTTAATTCCAAGCATAAACATAAGTGTAATATCACGATTGGTAGAGAATTAATACGAGGTTTATTTAATCATTTGGAACACGTTTTGGTTTAAAAAATAACTAGCTTCAATATATAACTGTAGAAGCTAAAAGCAAGCGTTGGAATACTAACACGAATACTCTAACACTATCCACTGTTGTCGAATATGCGAAATTGTGCTGACCATTTTATAATAACATTTAACGTTTATTAGCAAATTCAACTAGCTAACCGACTATTCTCGAGAATTAACTGATTCGCATCAAAAACACTGCAACTTCTGCACAAAAATACTAAAATTATCATGGACACCATTCTAATGAACGATTTAAAAGCTGCATTTCAAATTAAACTCAGAAGTTTGCTTAATTTCAAGCTATATGAACGATCTAGTATGTCAATTTTAAAAGTTATAAAAATATTATAGTTTATACATCGCCTCGGCTATAAGCACAAACAAAAGGTGTGTTCTGCTATTTTCCGAATATGTTCTAGAAGTATTACGTTTATACTTGTGCAAAATATGTTAATTAATCCTACCAATTTATTTCAAAAACATGAATGTTGATTTGAATAAACACACAAGGTGCAGAACACAGATTGGAGCACTCTGCTTATCTGGATACGCTGAAGGGTATGTAAATTAGGGATCTCTTTGATTTTAAGATAAACTTATGGACTTGACGATAAGAATAATTCGAAATTTCAACCAACTTACTCGA
Organism: Atriophallophorus winterbourni; assembly: GCA_013407085.1. NCBI lineage: Eukaryota > Metazoa > Platyhelminthes > Trematoda > Plagiorchiida > Microphallidae > Atriophallophorus > Atriophallophorus winterbourni. The sequence continues at coordinate 18,720 of JACCGJ010024942.1, forward strand.
ACACGTTCAGTAGACAGTACATCATCACCAGTTACATCTTCAGTATCTTCGATTGTTCCGCAACGGCATCTGAGACAGTTCCCCATATTAAATATGTCCGCTTTATTAGGTACTCCCCTACAAACGAATTCTGCACACAACAGCTGGCATTCTGACCTTGAGTTAAAATTAACGCAATAAATAGGATGACTGAGTCACCGAGTGTAAACAAATGTGATTAGTATTGACGAGACTTCACTTGACGTGTTTTATAAAGTGTATACTATTGATGTTTTTTGCTTCTTCTGTTAGCAGAACACCAAATAACTTGAATTCTCAATAGGGAGCAGCGATCACTCCTTCTTATTGTAAAGGAAATATCTACGGTACTAGCAGGGTCTTGATGTGAGTTATATAACGAATCGTTCTGCAAAGGCATCCTACCAGATGACTGGAAGGAAGCCATTGTCGTACCCTTTTCAAAGGGAGGTTGCGCAAACATAGTTAAGAATTTCCGACCGGTAAGCTTGACTAGTGTTTCATGTAAAACCTTGGAGAGACTTATCAGGGATCGATTGTGCAGCCACCTCGTGCACAATTCATCATTAAGCACGGTTCAACATGGCTTTCTTAAAGGAAGGTCGTGTCTCTCAAATCTTTTATGCTTTTTAGATCGAGTTTCTAAGACACTGGATGAAGGCGGACGGGTAGAGGTCTTTTACTTAGACTTTAGTAAGGCGTTCGACTCGGTTAGTCACAGGTTCCTAGGGATGAAGCTCTCGGCCAAAGGCATATCTGGTAAGCTTCACGACTGGATAACCAGTTTTCTTCGTGATAGATCCTTCCAGGTCCGTGTAGGCGATACTACCTCTGAATTCGCAACAGTTACCAGTGGGGTCCCACAAGGTTCAGTATTAGGCCCAATACTTTTTCTGATCTTCATCGATGATCTGGCATCGCAGTTGTCATGTCCCTGCTACATGTTTGCTGATGATGTCAAATTCACCGGATCCAGTGATCACGGTGATTTGTTGAGAGATATTGAAAAGGTCATTAAATGGTCGCAGGATTGGGATCTTCCTCTGAACTATAGTAAATGTCATCTGTTGTCTGCAGCAGTCGACAGAATTACAGTAACTGCGAATAACGGTAGGATCGACTTTCAATCTATTCAGAGGATTAAGGATTTGGGTATAGTCGTAACAGCGGACTTCAAATGGGCTGCGCAGTGTGCCACCGCTGCACAACGAGCTAGAGGAGAACTCTTTAGGCTTAAATCCGTTCTGACATGTAGAACGCCGGAAGTGTTTATCCCTTTATATACGGCGATTGTCAGGCCGCATTTAGAATACTGCGTGCAAGCCTGGAGTCCCTTCTTTCAAAAGGACATATTACTATTAGAAAGAGTCCAACGACTGGCTACCAAAATGGTTGAAGGTATGTTTGGGAAACCCTACGAAGAACGTCTAATTTCTTTAGGTCTCTTCTCCCTTCGGCGTCGGCGTCTACGGGGTGACCTCATAGAAACTTTCAAAATCCTGAAAGGCTTAGGCGACGAGGGCTGTCAAATCCTGTTCTCTCGAGCAATCAACCCCTCAACTAGAGGACATACATTGAAGCTCGCGAAAAACCACAGCCGTCTGAATCTTAGGCAACACTTTTTCAGTGAAAGAGTGGTAAGCTTCTGGAACAAGCTGCCTGAGGAACTAATAGCTTGCACATCAATAGGTGCATTCAAAAGGGGTTTAGATGCCTTGTGGCTTGGGCTTTTCCCAGACTTTTTCCCGTGAATATGCCTGTTGTCTGTTGTCAGAATTGTCCATTTTTTGTTCATTTTGAAATTATATGGTCTTGACCACAATTTAAAAAAAATCCTGTTATATAATGCCTCGTTTTAAATGTCATGTTTTAAATGTACGCACCAATTTTCCATAGCTAACCTCTCACCGGCTTGGTGAAGAGAAACCCTTTCCGTTTTTCTCAGTCGCAGCTACAAATTCTGGGACCAAAGGACGGCTTGGAAAACATCGGACGTACCTTCGCATACGACGAGGATACCAGAGGAAAATGAACCAACTTTGGCAGTGGTGGGCGCTCCTTTGAAGCTTTCCACAGACGGAAATTCTGGACGCTCGATTGGCTTATCCCTTGGCGGCGCGATCGTCGAGGATATCCAAATCACAATAATAAAAAAAGCTTTGGCAGTGGTGGTTGCTTCTCTGCAGCTTTCCACCGAAAGAAATTCTGGACGCTCGATTAACTCGTTAGCCACATAATGTCCTGTGCAAACTTAACTGAACTGAACTATGGATCATATGAAATTGAAGTTTTTAACGAAGAATACGAAATAATGCAAAGATTATCTTCTAGATATAAAACAAAGAGAGTCAAATCACCTTTCCAGATACCATAGACTTGTCACTATCCGTCAAGCAATGTTGATATCTGTTGGTCGAAGCTTCTGCTTTACCAGAATGATATAGTGCAGCTAGAAAATATACAGAAGCTGGCCACTCGCATGATCGAGGGTTAGCGTACACGAATTAGAAAAATTGTTTATTAGCACTATGACTTTTCTCTCTTGGGCAGAGGCAACTTAAGGGGGATCATATAGAGACCTTTAAAATAGTCAAGGTTTTAAGTTGTCTCAAATTCGATTGCTTCTTTCGGTTCTCACCTTTGGTTGGTTCACGAGGGCACAATCTCAAGCTAGGTAAACAGCACACCATGCTATAATCCAGAACGCACTTCTTTAGCATGCGTGTATTGAACGCGTGGAACTCACTTCCAGCAGAATTAATCTCGGCAACTTCGGTAAATGGGTTCAACATGGGCTGGATATACGGTGTCGGTGCTCTTTCCGAAGCATTTCCCTTAAAAATAAATCGATGCATATTTATTGTCAAAAACCACAAAAATATTTGAAAAATGTATTTGAAAGTGTTTTCGATTCTTTCGTTTTTTGGAAATAAACTGCTGTCCATCGTTTTTTATTCGATTTGACATGCAACAGGCATTAACTCTCTCACCTTTCTGTGATGAGACCTCTCTTATCTTCCATTCACAGGTACACATGCCTGTGCTCCATACGAATCAATTCTGGTAGTGGCAAGTGCTTTCAAGCGCACCTCTGAAGAATCTGGGCACTCGTTTTGAATTGGTCGACAATCGCCTTGTGATACTGATACTGATTCTGATACCGTTAAAATCAAATATCTTGAAAATCACACGATTGATAAGTAAAAGAACGCCTGCCAATGTGCGACCATGATTTAATAGCATTATCTGTAAAACAAGGGGGTGAAACATTTACGCCAGAAGTTTTCTTTCAGCCTACAAATTTATTCCTGAAAACTGCGACTAACTAAAATAGAATAAGAAGAATAACAAAAACCATATCGTGGATCAAGCCAACTAATGCAGAAAAATCTTGCAAAAAATAGGATTATAACGGAAGATTTACAACGGGTATTCTGCCGAGATCTATGAGAGGCTTGATTCAACGTTAATAAGAACGTGAAGCAGTACATCTCGCAGCTAAAGACATTTATGTTGTCATGAAGAAGACATTTCTCATCCCACTATTAAATAACAGCATCGCTTAAATTACGAAAAATCTTACTAAATATGATGCAGTTTTCAGTAGACTGACTTCATGTGCATTCGCCACCTGGTCCTGACTAGATACACCCGATTCAGTAAAGTTCAGTTCAGTTGCACAGGACAGTAAGTGGCTGACAAGCCAATCGTTCGTCTAGAATTTCTTTCGGTGGAAAGCTGTGGAGAAGCACCCACCACTGCCAAAGCGTCAATCGTTTTTCTCCGTGGAACCTCTGATGGTCGTAGGACTAGGAGAATGTAGTTGGGGGAGCTGCGAGCTATAATCTATGCACTGCCAAAAGGTAATTTTCTTTTTCCTCCGTTTGCATTCTCTGATGATCTCGGTGCCAGGCGATGTACCGGATAGTAGTAGGACAGCAACGCGCAATAATCGATGCAGGAAAAATGAAAAGGCAGTTCCTCCTCACCAGCACGGTGGGAGGTCATCTGATGGAGAATCATGAATAAGAAGATGCTCTAAAATTGTTTCAATGAATAGCGAGCAAAATTGAGGACAACCTAAGCATGATGATCATAAGATGTAATCAGAGAATAACTTACCCCAGTCACGGTCTAAACCCTGCTTGAGAGTTGAGACGGAACTACAGGAGATAAGTTCTTCAGAGAGCTTGTTCCAGAAGTTGACCACCCTGAAGCTGAAAACGTTTTTCCTAGTATCTAGTCGACATCGCTCTTTAGCAAGCTTGTGTGCGTGTCCGCGAGTGCCCAGCTTAGGACTTAAGGTAAAGATGTCATCTGGATTAGCGCCGCTTAAGCCCTTTAAGATCTTAAAGGTTTCAATCAAATCACCTCTCAAACGACGACGCTTAAGAGAGAAAAGACCCAGAGCCCAAAGGCGATCAGCATAACTTTTCCACGCTGACCCTCAATCATGCGTGTTGCTAGTCGCTGGACGCTTTCAAGTCGAATGATATCCTTCTGGTAGTGAGGACACCACGCCTGGACACAATATTCCAAATGCGGCCTGACTAACGCCTTGTAAAGTGGCAGGAACACGTCGGGACTTCTGCTGGAAAGCACCGACTTCAACCGAAAGAGCACATTGCGTGCACGTTGCACTGCAACAGCGCATTGGTCCTCCCATTTGAAGTCAGCTCTAACTAGAACACCCAAGTCCTTAACCCGCTGTGTGGCATCAACGCTAATAGGAGTACCTGACACCTGGACTGTGATCTTGTCGACCAGAGCAGACAAGAGTTGGCACTTATTGAGGTTCAGTGGGAGGTCCCAAAGTATGGACCAGTCAATGACCCGCTCGAGGTCGTGCAACAGAGTATCTTCATTCGTTGAACCAATGAACTTCACGTCATCCGCGAAAATGAAGCACGGGCACTCCAAGATAGGCGACAAGTCATCGATAAAAATCAGAAAGAGCAGCGGACCTAGCACAGACCCCTGAGGCACCCCACTTATCACCTCCGTTTGGATCGACAACGTAGATTCTACTCGCACTCTAAAGGTCCTACCTGTCAGGAATGATTTTATCCAAGCAAGTAAACTACCCCGTATGCCTTTTGCTGCCAGCTTAGTTTCTAAAAATCTGTGGCTGACGGAATCGAAAGCCTTGCTAAAATCTAGGTAGAGCGCTTCGACCGGCTTCCCTTCATCCAACCTTTTCGTAGCAATATTGAGGAAACTCAAGAGGTTAGTCAAACAAGACCTCCCTTTCAGGAATCCATGTTGAGCTACACTAAGTAGAGAATGCTGGCAGAGATGCTGGCAGATTTTGTCGCGTATAAATCTTTCCAATACTTTTGAGACGATCCTGGTCAGGCTGACTGGTCTATAGTTACCAAGAATCGACCCGCAACCACCTTTGTGTATTGGTACTACTATGGCTTCTTTCCACTCACGAGGAACCATTGCCGAGTGCAAACATGAATTGAAGAGCTTACATAGTGATTCTGCAAACACTGGGGCGAGATTTCTCAGCATAATTGAGTGAATACCATGCAATCCCTCAGGCTTGTTAGCGCGAACATAAATAAGAGCTCCATACATTTCCGCCTCATTAAAGGACAAATCATCTAATGCATGGACATCAGATGGAAAGTCAAGCAACTCAGACGGTATGTGTAAAGTATTATCCCTTCGCTGAACGCTACTGGAAAATTTTGAGAAGGCTGTCGCCTTAGCTAGGTCACTATTAGCTACTTGTCCGTCCTCCAGTTTTAAGTCTTTGATGTTTACCCTAGTTTTTCCTTTAGATTGCGAGTAACTGTAAAAAGTTTTCGGTTTGGATTTGGCTTCCCTGGCTGAGGATAACTCAAACTTCTGTTTGAGCACACGCTTTATTTTAACACAAGCGTTTCGGGCGGTTTTTTAACGGACCCATGAACCAGAGGTGAGCGATTGCCTCTATTGCCGCCTAAGCGATCACGTTTACGCATAGAACCACGAACGCTGGGAGACCACCAGAGTGGCTGTTGGTGCTTATTCACGCATTGCAGTGAAACATGCAGGTCTTGTAGCCCGTTAAGAAATTTGCAAACTCTGTCCCAGTTTACAGTTACACTAGGATCACTCGGGAACAGAAGGTAAGATTTTGATTACTGTAAAAGTAGGCCCCAGTCAACACGCCTGAAATTACGTCTAGGGCGCGCAAGAGGTTTGTGATAACGCAACAATGGTTCGAAGCCTAACATTACGTTGTCGCTTTTGCCAAGAGGGGGTAGAAACTTGACATTCTTGACAGCTTCTAGCTGATAATTGTGACTACTCATCCGTACCAAGCCTATCGAACTATTCACAAAGTTGATCACGACGGTCCATAATGGAAGAACTGGACTCGAGTTTCGCTCTTATTTAAGCTCATCAGCAGTGTATATCCTCCGCTTCGTGTGAAGCTCGAACTTCCAACTATTACCATTGTAGTCTCACGCCTTAACAACCAAAGCTACCGTCCACCGTTTGACCGATCGCAATTGAGCGTTTATGAACTATTCTCCAGACTGGCACATTTGAGTAGCTTTGTTTGCCCGACCAGTTCAGAAGGAGCCAGCAACATCTGTTGTGGTCGCCCAACCGAACAGCTCTCCGTGTCAAGACTTCCCATCGGATACATTGTAAGCTAACACTGATTAGATCTGATGGGCATTGATGTTCAAGCTTCTAGCTGAGACGACAGCACCAAGTCAAGAGTGGATGGAGTGCATCCATCGCGGAACCTAGTGGGTTCGTTCATGTGCTGATGTGATCCGTGATAGTGGATCCAATCGAGAAAGGATGCGGATTGCTCGGTGAGTAACCCTGTGGAAGCTGACCAGTCTATGTCTGGGAGATTAAAATCACCTAGAATGTGTACTCTTATGGCTGATAAAAACAAACCGTCAAGCGTCTCAAGCAGTTGACTAATTGCTCGCAGGGTTGTACAGGGCGTGACGTATACACAAGCAATCGCCAGTGCTGACTTGTAGAATGTCAGGACACTAGAAACAAGTTGTACATTTTCAATAGCAAGTGATAACCCTGGGCCCGTATTGTGCACACCATATTCTAGGGAAAGAGCTACGCCTCCGCCTCTTCTATCGCCAGGTCTATCGCGTCTGATGACAAGATACTGTTCGCTGATACTAGCTGGCACAACATCAACCGCAGACAGCCAGGTGTTAGACAGCGCTTTAACCCTCGATAGTAGCTCGGCTACACGAAGAGAAAGTTCAGACGACTTATTTCTTATGCTGCACACATAAGCGTACAACACAGTGGCACTGGATACGCGCGCTTCTAATCTCAGTCCTGCTTCGCCCTCGGTAAAAGCACCCGGGGAAGCTGTATGTATTTTGGCGTACTACTTGATGCAGGAGAAACAATATCATGTGCATCTTGCACGACGGTAATGGAACGTTGCCTAACTATTGAGCCCTAATTTATGACATGAAAGCTGCCACTAGAAAGGCCTGACTGACTTTCTTTTCTATTCAAGCTCAGCAGATCATCATCGTGCGCACCTGATAGCAAGATCCTAAGCTAAGCACACTCCGGTACGATCGTTGTTGATGCAGTGGCGTTCAGCTTCGCTTTAGGCTGAAGGGGAGCGGATGACCTTACAGCTAAGTTTATCCCAGTCGGAGCGGCCTCACTTGGAGTACTGCGTTCAATCCTGGGCACCGTACTTAAAAAGGATATAGCATGTCTCGAGAGGGTCCAGCGCCTTGCGACTAGGATGGTTGAGTCAGGCAGGTAAAACTTATGAGGCTAGACTCGAGGACCTCGGTTTGTTCTCACTAAAGAGACGGCGGCTGCGAGGTGACCTAATAGAAGCCTTCAAGATTCTGAAGGGTCTTACGGGTGATAATATTACTGAAATCCTTAAACTTGCACCTAAAGTAGTTACAAGGGGTAATTCCATGAAACTTCTTAAGAGTAGGCCCAGGTTGCTGGCACGTGAGCACTTTTTCAGCAACCGTATGGTCAACTCCTGGAACAAGCTCCCAGATTGTATAGTTAGCCTCCCAAATGTGTTCAGCGTTAAAAGGGAATTAGACGTTAAATGGTCCATCATATTTCCGCATATTGTCTAATAAAAAACTTTAAAAAAAAACGTATTTTTACATTTTTATCATATCTGTCTAGGCCTGGACAACCTGACAGTAAATTATCACGCATGCAGTCTATGACTGTGTTTCACTTTACCTCAACTAGGCTAGTGATTTAATACACCACACATTGTTCACGCATATTATTGCATTGTTTCCTGAATGGCTGACCTCTCACCGTGCTGGTGAAGAGAAACCCTACCTTACTTCCGGAAACAAGAACGTGTGAAAAGTACGAACTGTATACTCGATAACGAAGTGCCGGGTGCTCAACCGCATACCGTCGAAGGATATCTGGGCGCGTGGCTTTTAGCCACCTTCAGCCCTGTGCAACTTGAACTGGAAGAAAGCCATTGTCGTATCCATTCCAAAAGGAGGTTGCGCAAACATAGTTAAGAATTTCCGACCGGTAAGCTTGACTAGTGTTTTATGTAAAACCTTGGAGAGACTTATCAGGGATCGATTGTGCAGCCACCTCGTGCGTCTTTCGCAAATACCAGCTCATATACGCAAAGATGAGAAAGTTTATATCAATTGGACGAAGTTTTCGAATATTCTTAGAACCTACGACTGGACAGAATTCTTTCTTTCCTCAAACTTCAAGCGCATCTCCACGATTTTTATGATAACATCTCAGCATGTCTTCGAAGTTCGTCTTCTTCTCATATTAGGAAGCGTAAGCTGGACCCAATAAACCTTCTGGAGAAAAAGATAGCTCGACTTTCTGCTTCTGTGAACCATAAGTTAGATTTATTTTCGGTTATGCGCAGACACGAAGTCTGTAACTCTCTTTCAAATGTTAAGATTCGTCTTCTAAAAAGCCAAGAAAGAAAGGCTTTAAGCAGTGACTCAATGACGAAATCATTAAATTACCTTTCGAAGACCAGGTGTATCCGGTCAACACATGATATTCCCTCCATAATATACCACGAAGATGATAAAGAAATAGTCACTTCTGATGCGGTCACAATAAGTCAGGCTTTCTCTTTATTCTTCAGCAGCTCGTTCAATAGCAACCCTCACCATCCACCAGCAAACAATAGCACTCCCTTAAATACTATTGATTCCTTTACTTTTTCTGTACAAGAAGTAAAAGACATTTCTCGTCGAAGTAAAATCTCTTATAAGCCTGATGATGTAGGTTTTATTTCAGCCATCTTACACAACGATAATGAAGACTTTCCTTTATTTTTATTGAATCTTTTCAATATTTCTCTCAAATGTGGAATTTTTCCAACACATTGGAAACACTCTGTTATTATCCCACGTTTGAAATCTGGTAATTCGAACCTCGTTACTAATTATCGCCCTATTAATCATACTCCTATTCTGTCTAGGTTATTTGAAAGGTTAGTTAAAAATTCTTTGTTTGGCTAATTTGGTCCAGATGCGTTCTCTCCAGTCCAACATGGATTCCTTAGCCAAAAGTCTTGTGTAACCTGCCAGTTAGAATACTTAGATCTCATAACGGCTTCCCTTGAACAAGGACTAGCAGTGATTGTTGTATTCTTGGACATAAGCAAAGCTTTCGATCGAGTTCCTCATACGCTACTCATTTTGAAGTTATCATGTTTAGGTATCCATGGGCCTTTATTGAGCTGGTTCCGTTCTTTTCTATCTGACCGCACCTTTTCGGTTCACGTTAATGGTGTTACCTCAACTAATCAGCCGATTCCAAGTGGCGTAATTCAAGGCAGCGTTCTAGGTCCACTTCTTTTTCTTATCTATGTTAATGATCTACAAAATGTTGTAGATCACCCTAAGCTATTTATCTTCGCGCATGACATAAAAGTAGTCTTAACATCTCCTCCTGGTGAAGTGTCACAGGCTCTGATATCCCTTAACCGTGATCTTGCCTCTCTATCTAGCTGGGGCTCACAATGGGGATTAGAATTTTCTGCTTCTAAGACACAATATATGGGATTACGTTGTTCAATCCCTTCAAACACACTCACGATAAATGGCTCAACCATCACACCTTCTGCAGAAATTAGGGACCTTGGATTTAGATACTCCTCTTCTCTCAATTTTAATGAACAAGCTAGACACCTCATTGCGAGAGCAAGACAAAACTTTAGCCTAATTAACCATAAATTCCTCTTACGCGAGAGTAAAATAGCATTATATAAGATGAAGGTCCTACCAATTCTCGATTATTGTAATATCATCTATTCTCACATGGGTAGGCGTGATTGTTTTCTCTTAGAGAGACTTCAACGTACTTTCAGCAAAATAACCTTGGGCTATTCAAACCCCTTAACTTCGCCAAGGACGGTCCCTAGCCCCGTCTGAGAAAAGGCGATGGTTTTGGGCTTAGGGCTAGCAACCCTATCCCGTAAAACCTACATTGCTACGGAAACGATGACCACAGATCCGTGGTTCGGTCATGTCTGCAGGATGGATCCCAGTTCGCATACGAAGGTAGCCATGCACTGGCATCCGCAAGGTAAACGAAAAAGGGGACGGCCCAAGGAAACTTGGCGCAGAACTTTGGAACGCGAACTACGTGCACAAGGATTCACGGTGCAGACGGCAACGGAAGCAGCGACAGACCGAAACCACTGGCGTGAAGTTGTTTTCGCTTCATGTGCCACCCGGCATGGAGAGGACTGAACTGCATGAATGAATGAGTGTCAAACCCCTGCCTATCTTGAAAGGTCAATTTTGGCTGGATGTGACCCACTATGGCTCGCAGAATTCAATCTGAATCCTGCATCATTTCTTTCGAATCATTACCCCAGGCAACGAATTAAGCCTCCAGTCTTTCGTCGAAACTATTCACTCCCGGAGTACCGCGTAAACTCTATGCATGGAATGAATAATGCTTGGAATATCGTGAGATGTACGTGAGAGTCTGAAACGAACTATCCGAGTCTATTAAAGTTGCCCGTGGTGTCCCACATGGATCAGTCATCGGACCGCTTTTTTAATTTATATAAACGACTTGCCTACTGTATTACAGTCCTCCGTGCTTATTTTCGCTGATGACGCAAAGCTCTGTAGCAAGATGAACTTCACTGACGACACGCAAAACCTGCAACCGGATCTCGATATGATACACACTTTGTCCATATATAACGAAATGCCCCTAAATGAATCAAAATGCAGCCTATTGTCTCTCAACAGCAAGTCGAGCAAAGAATATTATCTTGGTCGCACTGTTATTAAACCCGCTATCAACGAAAAAGATTTAGGTGTGAGTATCCAATCAGACTTTGGAAACTCAATGCAATGTCGCCTGGTTGCCTGCAAAGCTGAAAACAACTCAAGTCTCCTAAGAAGAGTTCTAGGTTTATATGACCCCAATATTGCCTGCAAATTGATTTCAACGTACACCCGTCCTCATTTTGAATATGCTATGCCGCCATGGGATCCTTGGTTGAAAAAAGATATTCTGCGATTAGAAACTCCACAGCGCATAGCGACAAAACTCGTCTTGTGACTATCAAATTATCATTAGGAAACGCGACTCAAATTATTGAAAATGCATTCGGCTGAATACAGACGGAAACGAGGAGCAGTAATATTCATTTGGACGGAGCTTGATCAAACAAATCATCCTTGCGGTCATTTGTTTCATCTTTTCCACAACACAAATCTGCGAGGTCACCAATCGAAACTTCACCAACAGCATAGCAGGTTGAACTGCCGCAAATATGCATTTTGCGTTCGTAATGTGGAACAGTTAACCTACTCATGTTGTAAAAATCTGGAACTGTTGAAGTTTTCAAGAAATCACTAAATATCCGCATGGTAAAGTATGTTTTTTTACGTTTGATAAGAACCTAACAAAATTTTAATATTTTTTACCTTTCGACCCGATGTACATTTGTGTGGGTCTTGTAAAGCATAATGTTTCACCTACATATAATATATGAATGAATCTATGAATCTATGAATAAATCATCGTCATTATCATTTTTATCGTTAATATCGTCATCATAATTTAAAACATTTGAGAACGTGTTGCGATTGGAGTTGCGAAACGATTGGTGCTTGGATTGTTCTCTTTTTGTTGCACATTCATCATAGAGTGGCTGATATCACCTCGAAGATAATATTGTTCGCTGATGGTATTATAACATGGAACAATTCCAGGCAGCTTAAGAAATGACCTGTCCGATATCAGCACCTTAGTCTGTTGGTCATAGACAGATGGCAGGCCATTTTGTTGGAAAATGTGAAATGCTGCAGCTGGTAAAATCTTCGCATCACACTTATTGTCTTCTCATGCGAGATATCGTTTGGTCTATTGATGAATCATACGTATCTGAGTATACGGTTATCCTAAGCGTGTTGTATCCTGCGTCCGCAATTTCATGTCTGCAACTATACCAATAACTTCATTACATATATGCGCCTCGTGATGAAATATTCACTTCACATCTGGTCTTCATGAAAGACGAAGGATTTATCAGAACAGGATTCATCCTTATGCAACGAGATTGGGCACATTTTACATGGATTTCTAACTCCAGGAGAGATATGTCTTAACTGAAACTGCATTATCTATCACAAATTAACATACCGATTTACTTAACATGTTCGCTTACACCAAACCGGAAATGATCCACTTTTACATCTTTGAATGCCAGAGAACTGAACATCTAGAGATCTGTTCGTACAACATTCAGTATTCGATAGCTGCTTCAATTTCTTTCTCTCAGGTTCAGTTTCACCTCTCTCGAGAAATCAGACTCTCATTATTCGTTGTGGTTTATGTTTATGAAGTACCGGAATTTGCTCGATGTAACATTTCGTTATTTGCGGACGACATGAAGATTTTACATAAGGATCTTGATACGCTTGGTGTTGCATCTGTAGTCCCGTCTCAATAAGATTCACAGTTGTTCGTTGAATAACAAACTGCCGTTTAACTTCAACAAATGCAGGATCATGAATGTAGGGAAACTAGTAGAGTTCACATAACACATAGGTTAGCATGTCCTTAAAAATTGCAGGAAAAAAAAGATTTGGTTGTCTGAATATGCGCGAGTTCAAAAACATCACTCCAGACTAACAGTGTCTTCAAAAAAGCATTACGTTCTGAATTTACTCAAACCGGTATTTGGGATATTTTCTCCCAAGATAATCCAAAGGATCATGAATACATACTTGAGACCAGTCATTAAATACGGTGCGCAGTCTTGGTCTCCGTGGCTTAAGGATGGAGTAAAACTTATGCAGCTAATCTATCACCGCTCAACAATGTTTGTTCCCAGCATTCGAATCAAACCATATAAAGAAAGAATAGCTCAATTGAATCTGTTTGACTTCGCCTATAGACGAATCAGAGGAGATCTTATCTTACTTAATAAAACATCACTTACCTCGAGCCAATTCTTACTGGATTTATTTACGCGAAGGGATAAGTTAATTTATTGGACCCATGAATATGTGCTGGTCGTACACCATTTTTACCTGTACTGTAAAAGCAATTGCTACTCTGTCCGTGTCTGTTTTACTTGGAACAGTTTACCTTCAACCGTTGCTCACTCCACTAGCTTGCATGACACTAAAAAAAATTAGACGAATTTTTATTTCATTATTCGTTTCCAAGAAACGTATATGCTGTACAATCTATGTTCTCATATTGTTTATACACTTGGGTTTAATTTTTACCATCATATGATTGTTTTTTAGCTTGTTGCTTTTCAGACCATCAAAAAACTTCAGAACTCAGAACTCAGAACTCATAAAATTGTATGGTGAAAAAAGCATTAATCTTAACATAACCATATGCATGACATGGAGTATATGGAATATATAAAATATAAAAAATGTCTCCAAATTAATAAGGCCAGTCACTACCGCCCATGGTTCGTCATAAACTCTCGAGTTGGGAAGCAAAACCCTCACGATTCTGATCGTGTTGATTTTCTTCAGGCGAATCGTTCCAAGTGAACCAATTCTTACCGAGAAACATTACGACGAATATC
>JACCGJ010024943.1:0-33759 GCA_013407085.1 Atriophallophorus winterbourni
ATTAGAGCTCTCCTATTTTAAACGGTGCTGTATACACCGAGGTTTACTTTCTTAGCTCAATGCGCTATAGATATAATCTTTTTTGAATATGACCACTTTCTATTCGATAGCCACGACACAACCAGCGTTTATCACGCTCTCGTTGGAGAATTATCATGCACTCACAATATTTGGATTTCATTTTTAACCCTTTGTCTACTGACGGTAACTCTAGTTATCACTTCAAACAAGCAGTCGATTGCTCAGTAGCTCCCGTCGGTACCTTCAGTCATAATCGGAGTTCACTTGTCAGGCGGTGTTTGGCATCTGATCCATAAAAATTAATCATGTGTTTTATTCATGCCATAATTAAGCAGAATAACACAAAAATATCATAAAATACGCATAATATTACCGTAGACAACGGGTTAAACTTAAGCAGTTTCAAGTTGTACAAGTTCATGTTGTGCATAAGTCTTATCCGGTCAATGAAATCATCGCAAGACCAAATGCTCCTTACCCATTGTTTTGCAGTAGTAACCTTGAACAAATATGCACCCTTGAATTTTATTGGCTGATCCAGTTAATAAATCGTTGCATTGCATGTAACTGCCTCAAATAAATTAAAATCGTTCACGTCTTACAAGGCGATTGATTTAAAAATGATAAATTGCCTCGTTACACGTTTTGAAATGCAATGTTTCCCGAACGGTTCAAAAAACACTTCCCGAGAACATTTTGTTTCAGTTATGTGATATTGTTAAAGATTCGATAACCATTTTTTCATGTTTGTATTTCAATCTAATCAATTTCATTGACCAGAATCGTGTTCCATGTGTGTAACTGTGACAAAAAAACGAGCTAAGATTTCATCATTACCCAATTTGTTTCGTAGTAGTAAAAGTGGGTTTCCTGTTAAAAAAATCTTAGAAATGATAACACGTATATCCATTAATGTTTTGGATGTGACAATTCTGCTAAAGCGGAAAACTATTAAAACACGGAATGGCAAATCCAACGATATACTGAATTGGATAAATGGGCATCTATCATGTAAACAACGAAAACGAATATGCTGATACAAGCGGTGCAGATTGCACATATGTGCACAAAGCATGGTAAACATTCCATCTCACAGGTTCTCTAGGCACCAATAAAGCAACAACAAAGAATTGATATATTGTGCCGACATATAATACCGAATATTTAACATTGCTTGTGCCTAGGTTCAATCCACAAGCGTTCGATCGTTTTACTCGACATTCGGTACAAAGATGGCTGCGTCTCCCATAAGACACACCCGTTGCCTAGTTCTACGCATGAATAGAATCTAGTGGCCCAGGAATTCTGCATGTCACAATTCTATCGATCATTTGCCGTGAAAACCACGTAATACCATGAGTACCAAACCATTATCGATTTTCCGCTGAGTTGCTTCAATTAAATGCTCGAAGCCCTAATCAAACTAGTAGAAGCATTCGCTTGCATCAGGAAACAGAACGCTGTATTCCAGGAGGACGTTCATACAACTTTGAAACCGAAATTCTTTACACTTGTTGATAGTAACTTGCTCAGAACTTTTGAGCAATGTTCACAATTAAACTAATAGATACAACTTGCAATCCCTCCCCTTTTCATACTGAGGTTGCACATGCGCGGTAGCCTTATGAGTACGAAAACTCGCAGAGGAAGACAAGGACCGCTACCGCCTGGTGTTGGTTGTCGCAGAGTATGTGGCCGTCCAAAAAGTTTGAAGCATCTACAACAGAACTGTATTTGATAATCTATGATTGCTGCATAAGTGGATCACACATATTTTGTAATGCTTGATTTTATTAAACAAGTTGCGCTTGTGTGGCACTGTTGGGTAAGGTTGGTACGACCAACCTGTTCAATCACATGAGCTCCCACTCATGTAGACTGGGTTTAAAACCCATGGCCATGAATAAAAAAGCTCATTGGCATGCTTCTCCATAACTTATCAGGTAGTGACAGTTGGATCAGCAACCCCATGCGCTTGAAACAATAGAGTAACGGTAAACAAGTTGCGCTTGTATGCCACAGTTGGGTAAGGTTGGTACGACTAACCTGTTAAATCACATGAGACAAACACGCATGTAGACTGAGTTTGAGCCCATGACCATGGGCAAAAAAGCTCATTTGCATGCTTAACATTGTTCCACTGTTTCAAGCGCATGCGTATTCTGATCCTACTCTACCTACCTGATGAGTGCCAACAGCACGAAACCTGTCATGGGGTGTATGTGTGTGTGTAGGGAAATGCATGCAAATAAGATTTTTTGTTCTTGATTATATTGTGTTAACTCCGTTCATTGCATTGCCTTGACCACGGTTTTGTAAGCTCATCTTCTCTGTGACCGAGTTCATGAATTAAATGTGTATAGTATATGGTATGAATATTCAGGTATAAATAAAATGGACATTGAAGCATTGTGGTCATAATGTACTATTATAATGAGGCGAATGATATCAGGGTCGCTGCTTAGCACTGGTTTCATTACCATGAAGCCTACTGATTATGATATTCCATCCACTGTACACTATGCTTTTTTTGCTACAACAGAGCAACAGGTTGCCAGGTAACTGTTGCAGTCAACGGGTTCGTCTTTTTAACGTAATTATTTCAATCCCTGCTGTGGTTGCACAGTTGGTTGTCCAAGGTTTACACAGTTCACTGAAACCAGTCGGGTCAATACGTGCCGCAATATGCTACCTGTCCAGTATGTGTGAACGTATCACTTGTACCGTATAGTGCCAATGTAATTGGAAATAAGAACTGACCATATGCGCTTTACGTTAAACATAATGCCATTCAAACACAGCGGTTATTTTGATGAATAAAATTGATAAAATATTCAGTTATATATTGAGACCCCCAATAGAAACTATAGGAAGAATGAATCTCTGAATAGTTTTCATATTGTGGGGGGCGGGGTGAAGTTACGTCCTAACGTCCCTTGCGTTGTTTGCTCAGGCTTCAAGGTCACTCGATTCAGCATTAGTCCTGTCAGCCTCACATATTACACACTCACTTGTCGATTGCCCCTCGATTAATTCCGTGAGGTCATGAAAATAAAGTTAGCAATGAATCGGTTATAGCAAGTTGTTGGTAACGTTTCGCTTCTGAACACAGAAGCTTTGTCAGACAAAGGATGTCGGTACGAACAGTGTTCAGGTTTAAATGGAATTTTATTGACCAATCCTGAGTTCTTTAAGGGCTATCACACCCCCTAAATGCTTTGTTAATCCCCAAATTGTTTATTTAGTGTACAGGTGCGAACAGCGACACACTGCTTACGTAATCCATGTGCACATTAGGTGTACACTGACGAGTGAAAATATTAGCAGTAAACATGCAGTTCATTTCGGCTAGATTAAATTGACCGTAATAGTCCAATAAAAAGTTCCTCTTAACAAAGATATATCAATGAAAATTGAATAAAAAAGAGTTTGCAATGAATCGGTTATAGTAAGTTTTTGGTAACGTTTCGCTTCTGAACACGGAAGCTTTGTCAGACCATGGGTGTCGATACGAACAGTGTTGAGGTTTAAATGGCATTCTCTCGACCAATCCTGATTTCGCTAAGCTAGACAGGGGAGATCAAGATAATTGATCACACCTCCAAATTGCTGTGTTCACCCCTTATTATTTATTAATTGCACAGGTCAGCGTCTGCTGACACTGCTTACGTACCCATGTGCGTATTAGGTGTGATGTTCGTTAATCCTTATCCGCTGCAAAACCGAACGTCAGATTGTTGAGATATCCGCCCCATCTACCTCGTTCACCGCATTCGTCAAAGCCTTTGTTATTTCAACAGCCTCGGCTTGAAGTCTTTCCCTATAAGATTTCACTCCCCGTCTTATCACTTTCACGCTATCAAGATCTACGCTGTGTCCGGTGTCTAGCACGTGTTCAGCTGGGGCAGAAAATGCCATTTAAACCTCAACACTGTTCGTACCGACACCCCTGGTCTGACGGAGCTACTCTGTTCAGAAGCGAAACGTTACCAAAAACTTGCTATGACCGATTCATTGCAAACTTTATTTTCATGACTATGAACTTCCGATGGGTCTCGAATATTTTCAAATTCCGTGAGGTCAACCTTTTCAACGCAAATTGCGTTCTTGAAGGAATAGCAAAAACACCGGACGCTTTAATTAGGCAAAGGATAAAGAACGAACCACCACAGATTCTCATCTTATGTTCACGAATCACGTTACTACAACTCTGTCCTCGGCATGTTTGCGCGGGTTGTCTCTTCGGCGTGATTTGTTTATCGATTTCTTGCTAGCCGGTTCAACTTAAGCCATCAATATTTTGGGATCGTTTGACTGACCTTGACGGATTGCATGTTGTTCGATAGCGGCTGACGCAGTCATCTCGCGTGTTTATGATGTATTGGTCACTCGAAACGTTCTTATGCAAGGATTTATTAATAATTAGGGATTCGCGATTGTTGTCGTTGGACAACATATCTTCATATCACCTTACAACTATTAATTAATACACTTCTTTCACACCTACTCAATATGATCGAAGGTAGATTATTTGCCAGATTTTCCCACTAACCTATAGTACGCTACCGATGCTAATCAATCAGAAGCATCAGGTTTACTTCAAATAGTGCACTGATTACATGTGAGTTCAATGAAACGAAGTTTCATTGCCATATCCATCGGTTATTCAAGTCTTGGCTCAGCTTAACTTGTCCAATAGTAGCACCAAATAAAATCAATGCTTACTGCTTTACCGTCAGTTGAGAATTCACCAATGCTAATCGTTTTGTAACCCATGGGAAATGAAAGTGTTAGTAAAATTTACGGTCACTCTGAAATTTAATTCTTTCTGGTTGAGTTGGATCCACTGTGTGAACCAGCCAGACAAACTTCAGGTTGAGCAGTTAGTTCAAAGATTGCTGGATTCTTTTGAGCCTGAAACATCGAAATACGTTTAAGGCACCGCTACTTGAAATGCAAATACACTAATTTAAATACTAATGTGATGGGCCGCTAAAGGATATAAATTTTACAGAAAGTATGCCTCAACTTTATACGCATCGGTTAATGCTACTCAATTTAGCACAATTTCACAAACTGTTTGTACATCATCGCATGACGATGAAAATTCACTTCTGGAGAGGATTAATAGCGCATGTAATTAGTTGCTTATTTCAACGAAAATTAAATTCAAATTCCGGCATCATATTCTACTAGCATTTTTCTATCTTCACGTGACGCTTTAGCAAGATGAATCTCTACCATTGCCTACTTTTTCTTCCGTAGCAAGCTGACAAAACTCCAACGGGCTACATAAGGTGTCATTGGATTCCTTTTATTTGAAAAAGTTAAAACAGTCACAGGGTAGCATGCGAATTGCACGCTCTAAGAATAAAACGGTTTCTTGCCGACTTGTTTGTATTTCTCGGCAATGATCTAGTGAAATCTGGGATTGTCCAGACATGCGCCTAGATCAATCCATTGACGAGACTTGTGTCACAACCATTTAGCTGTCTGATTCACCCGTTATTTACTTACCCGAAACGTATCCGTGACAAACTTCGTGCGTTGTTGATGTCTGCATGCTTTGGTTGGTTCATATATTTGTAAATATTGCGTCGTCCTTAGCCAACGTAGTTGTTTTGTTGGTCGATGTCCTCTCTGGATGTACATCACAAGCGCGTGCGGATTCAATGCTCCGAAGCGTTTTGAATAGCTAAGCGGTTTGAGTCAAGAGGAACAATCGATCCGCAACGCTCACCTTGATGGATAATACTCGACCGATCAGTGACGTTAGCTAACAATCGGAGTGACATACTTCGGCAGTCAAGAGCAATATCTGTTGTTTTCCAAATTACAAATGACGCTTTACACAGTGTCTACGAAGTAATCATTTGGTTATTCCCTAGTGGTGTTTTCTGACGACTGTGTTCTAGCGACGGCTTCGTCTTTTGAACCCTTTCCTCTTCGCTCACAGAACAACGATCGTATTCCGAATCCTATATTTTCCCGTTGTTAGTTGGCTCGCGTCATTTGGATATTTTGAAAGTGGTCGATATTACTGGACGGGCGGCGAAGATCGATCAATATGCACGTGATGCTGATAGACTTTTGAATCGTATGTTGGCGAAAGACAGTGTAAGTAGAAGTGTACAATAATGAATGTGTAGAGACACTAGTCTGCTACAATCAGTCAAGAGATCACGTCCATTCAACTGCGTTGTCAATGTCAAGAGCATCTAAACCTCTTTTGCAAACGCCTTTGTACAGCAGAGCGGCCTGTCAAAATTTGACTTCTAATCTCTATAAAGTAGGTGAGGAAATTTGAGCCCAACACTACATCACTTTTTAGTATATTCAGGCTCAACAACAACTCCATCCCATTGACACAAGTACATACATTAATTTCCCATAAAAACCTCAGCACAACAGCCCAGACATCATTGATTTAATATTGTTCTCAGCAACAATCTATACAATTCGGCAAACCAATTTATCGTACTGAACATAAAACCCGATTTTGGTTGACTAATTTGACATCCGAACTTGCGGACTGGTGAGCTATAAAACACACCCGGTTGATTCATTTACCAGATGTCTGGAAATAAGATCCCTACGACTGGTGTTGTCTGATGTACGTGGAAACTTGCAGATCGATGCGAAAATAATTAATCAAAGATGGTCGCAAATATGGAGTACAACTGAACGCAATCATGTCGAACTGGGAGCTATTTTCTCGATTATCGAAGCGGAAAATCGCATTTAATTGAAAGCAGTCGCAAAGACACGAATATCCATGAGCATCTCAAGTTGTGACAGAATTTTGAGGAAACAACTTTAACTTGAAATAAACTCGGCAACATGCTTTTTCCCACATAGCATAGACTTTCGAAATGATACTGTGGAGATGCTGAGGACATTAACGATGAGTGGTACTCACGAGCTTTCGAATAATGTGCTTAAGAACACCCTCCGTCATAATTCAAGAGCGGGAACAACCGAAAATACCGACGACGACAATTGCGAACGCGTACTATTTTGGATTTCGGAAGGATTACGTTCCAGCGCAACATCTTCAGAACTATGAAACATACACTACGTCTACCGCAACCGAACAATATACAATTAGTCGAAGTTAGTCAAACTAGTCCTGCGGGCGAGGGCTTGAAGCGTACCATTTGGCAGAAAAATCGGTTGAATAATCAAATTGAAGTCACACCCAGTACTAAATAATGTTCGGGATAGTGTTGTGGTCACTTGGTTAGCCGAAGTAAGATAGATGTGTGTTTTGTTATTTTTCTTGTGCTTTCTTTTGTCAATCAATCGATTGGAATATGTATGGGACAGATCGTGTATTCATAATGCAAAAAGTAGACGGGAAGATAAAAACTTCTGTCTATCAGTAACCTATCGATACAGATGCTGTACTACGATACACTTCCGCTCATCAAAGACAGGTCTTCAGGTCCATAGCTTGTTCCATTTTCCACAAGATAGAATACATGTGCAGCAACGAAGGAGAGCGGAAACAGGCGCACCGTGAAGCGAGCCAAAGGCTCATGGACCAAGGTTACCCAAAAGGTTTTGTAAAACGACAATTGATGACGGTAAAATACCCATCAGAAAAATCGGAGAAAAATTGGAGAGATACAGTTTGTATACCATATGAAAAATACACATCTGGAGGAATACGTAGAATCTTGAACCAGGCGGCCATACGCGTAACTTATAAGAAAAGGAAAACTATCCGTTCGGTTCTGATGCACCTCAAGGATAAGACACCTTTATCTAGCGATACGAACAGCATATACAGAATCAACTGTAAGGACTGTTCGGGTGGTTACATAGGGCAGACTTCCAGGGAAATTCACACTAGAATCGAAGAACACTGAAAGCTTGTCCGGAGACAGCCCCGGGATGCGAGGGAATATCAATCCCTTATTCGTAATGCCGACTTGATGGAGCACGTTTTAGATACGGGCCACAGCGTCTATCTAGACAATGTGGCAATATTGAGACGCGGTATTAAACCGAATACCGATCGCCTACATGCGGAGGCGGTCGAAATTGCCAAGGCAGGTCGACTGGCGGTCAATAAGGTGGATGGGGCAGAAATCTCCATAATCTGGCGCTCGGCATTGATGCTAAAGCAAATAGTGTTCATTCTCCTTATACCTACTAGTTAATTAGATTTTTGTTTTTCTTTATAAAATAGTTTTATCTTATCTTATCTTAGCCCAGTTTGTTAGGGTGTCAACTGACCTTGACCGTGTATTAGATCGATGTGGATACACACTAGCAGTAAAATCGACCACTGGTGCCTGTCATTCCCATGAGACGTGACACAGTGTAGGCCAACTATATGCTGTTTATTGATAAGGTCAAATCAGTGGGGGGTTAACGATTACTTAATCATGTTCCTTGTCCTGACTATCACCCTTGGTCTGACGAAGCTTCTGTGTCACAAGTGAAACGTTATCCAAAAAACGTTTTCTCTTGTGTCATGGGATTCGAGTGTGAACGCGATTGGCGTTAGGCCAGTTGATCTCAGGGATCATTCGGCTGCAATGTTCAAGTGGCTGTGAAACTCAGGGCTAACATACCGTATTTTTCGGACTATAAGGCGCACACAAAAACAATAATTTTTACGAAAATTCGGCAGTGAGCCTTATAATCAGGTGCTCCTTATGAATGAATAATGTATGTTAACAGTGTGAACATGCATTATTCATACATAAGGCGCACCGGAATATAAGGCTCACTGCCGATTTTTCGTAAAAATTATTATTTTTATGTGCGCTTTATAGTCCTAAAAATACGGTAGTTATTGTTGGATCAATGAGACAGAAACGTTGTGATAAGGGGCCAGATATTCGCCGATATTTGAGGAAGAATGATGCTCCGCTGTCTGTTACTTAGTTTATAACTTCCATTGAATGATCACACCCAGGGTCGTAAAATTTTGTATCCCTTGCCTGTGGTCTCTTTCACCGCATAAGATACAATTGAAGAAATGTTTTCAAAATTGAAATTTTACATCACTGTTTGTTTTCGAATTATTCTACAACTTTTTCAATGTGTTGAGAAGACGATGTTGGCTTTGGTCAATCAGCCAGTATAAGACACAACACATAGAAGACAGGGTATTCTGAAAGAAAGCCAAATTTGCGATAAATAATTTACGCTCTACAGACGCTGATATATAAGATGATGTAGCCAAACTTTGTATGAGCGTTGCACCCACTAGTTTCAAATCGACTGCTCGATTCTGTGAAAAAGTCGTGTTTCCGGTGTGCTTGGATTTGATGTTCCGACGCCTCCTACCATTAAGTATATCCTCATCTCCGAGGGGCAGTAAGATTAAAAACTTCAGCTAACCTAAATGCTCATTTGCATGCATTTCCATCACACCCACCCCACGACCGGTTTCGTGCTGTTTGCACTCATCAAGTAGGGACAATAGGATCAGGATCCGCATGCGCTTGAAATAGTGGAAGAATGGTAAACAAGTTGCGCTTGTATGCCACTGTTGGGTAAGGTTGGTACGACCAACCTGTTCAATCACATGAGCCCCCACTCACGTAGACTGGGTTTAAAACCCATGACCATAAATATAAAACACATTTGCATGCATCTCCTTCACAAAACACCCCACGACCGGTTTCGTGCTGTTTGCACTAATCAGGTAGGGACAGTAAGCTAACCTAGTTAGTCAATTTGTTTCACAAGCTGTTCTTGACAGAGGCACGTAAGTTCATAACATTGTTCACGTGATAGTATAATGCTTATTTCTCAATACATCTCGAATCAGTTGATCTATTTTAATAAAATCAGCGTACAACATACACCTTTGAAAATTTCACAATATCATCCGTATGTTTAATTTTTCAATACTCACTACTACTGTTACGATTGATCAAAGTGCTTCTTTCTGCCAAAAATTTACAATGCATTTGAGTGTGTTTTCAAATATATTTTTTGTAAAATTTTTATCATTCTTCAACCACCGACAAATGATTCAAATAATAAATTATTAATTTAACTTCACAGTTCCAGTGGAGCAGTACACAGTTCATGTGCATTCTTGAAAGATCTATTGATTCTTCTGTTTCTGATAGAATGGCACATTATACAGCTTCCCTGGAAAGCATATGAACTAATCCTATCATTTCGTCTGTTAGAACGATGACTCAGTCTACGAATCCTATATCATTATTTTTTTATCGTTAACCATATCACTATTAATCGATTATTCTAAGGCTCAATGAATCTAATCTTTCTCACCCTACCTAAGAGAACCTACCCGAAAATACATCCTTGTGAAATTGCCTCATGAGTAATGTCTGACAATAAAAATATATAAATCATGTCCCAATCTAAATTTGCATCTGAGACTTGCAACTCGCTCACGATCGTTGAACGTCACCTCTTCCGTCGGATCATTATTTCCAGGTCTCTGTTCCATAATCAATACGTTTTTCTATTTTTAGACCCGGTAATGCGGTGTTAACCGATGTAGCATATTCAGTTTAGTGTATGAGAGAGAACACGCAGAATCGAACACATTTGTGCACACACGCAAACGCGAGCGAATACAATGCTCAAACAGTGTAACTTAAACCAACGCATTTTTCAAACAACTTTCCGGTTACTCTTACACTTCAACCCCCATCCAGTAGGGAGCTTAACACACACACAAGTACACACGTGCACTTGTGCTCGAAGATAATCGCTAGCGCCTTCGCTGTCATCACAATGGAGTTTGTCGCACGACCGCACCGGCATCAAGTTAGGGTCTCCTAGGGTGTATGTGTGTGTGGACACACAGACACACACTTCACATGCCCATGCACGTGGACAGACAGGCGGTTTGAATGGGTTAGGATCACCGAGACGGCCGGTTCTTACGCGTGTCGACCATTAGGCTTTTTCAAATTGATCACGAAACACATTGCAAACCTTGACAGGATTTTTCGGCTTTTAAACTAATAAAATATTAACTCGACTATCCATTCAAATGGTCTACAAAACGTAAAATGGGATGAAATCGTTTGACAATAACTCTCCGGACCGTTAACTGTTACCACGGTTACTAAATCCTCGCAATCCGTGGTATAATCATTCCATATTATGGCACGTGGTGCTGGGGGATTACTCGACGGGGGATTCGTCTTCAAGCTTGGTCGTCTATTCAGGACACCGTACGGCGGTGAAGGAGTTGACTTTATCGATCAATTGAATTATCAATACACCGGAGGATTGATGATCATTTTTATTGCAATCATTAGCCTACGCCAATATGTTGGTAAGTCAAACAACGATTGTCAGTTTGGATAATCGTGAATATTGATTTTATTGATCGCCATAAGTTTCTGTGTAATCGGCCAAAAATAAGATTGATTAACCCGAATCTGAACGGGTTACAACACCTGACAGTCAGCTGTTTGTGGAACACGAATCTATTATTGTATAAATGTGATGCATTTTGACGATTTTTTCAGAAGAATAACCGTACATTAAGACAAACAACTATCTTTCTGCACGATAACCACTGTGTGCAGAATGAAACACTTCATGGATTGTAATTGATAAGAACCAGTGAGGTTTATAGAGTATACCCCACAATAACTCCTTTCAAGCATATCTCACCCACCTATGCCTATACTACGACTCTAAGGACAATGTAAAGTCAATTGTTTTCAACCATGAATCTTAAGTCTTGACTTGTGTGGTTTCATTCGAAAGCTTCACTTATGTAAATGAACAAATAATATTTGTAAGCAGTCTACACACATTTAGATGCTATTTAGATGAGTAGAAAGTTTGAAAAGCAAGTTAAAATATGGAGATTCACCATGCTGGCATCGGTTGATCTGCTTGTTGAATTACGTCTGATCATCTATGTACTAAGTAGTGACCTTATTATGTTTGAGCACATAAACAACAACCGGTATTTGGACCGATGTGATTTGAAAACTAATCACCGAAATTGCTTTATTGATCGTTTATTACAGAAGTACAAACATACGATTCGCTTAGTGCCATCTTCGTCATAAGTAGACAAGCTCAAGTATATAACCAAAACAAATATTTTTATTCGAAATACTGTGATCCATATCCTTGTTAAAATGGCATCAATCAGAATTATAGTTAAAGTGTTTTAATGTGAAAATTGTTTCAGCGAATGGATTTGTGCTAAATCTGCTTTCAAAAACATTACCGTAAGTATATTACGGCATGATTTTTTAATTTTTGGAACATTAAGAGCAAGTTCGAAACAATATGCACAATGCGCAGCTCTCGTTAACTCATGGCATGGTTATCGAATGCTCCTCACAGTGGAACCTGCGCTATTCACACAAGACACGAACGGAAGCTAATTACATTTCAATGTATTGTGCTGTTCACTTCGTGGTTCTTTGTTAGAACCCTATATAACAGTGGCATACAAGTTTAACTTTGTTTACCGCCTTCCCACTGTTTCAAGGCTCACTGAACCTGATCTTACTGTCTCCACCTGATGACGGCAAACAGCCAGAAACCGGTAGTGATATGTAAAAGATGAGGATGTGAGCACCACAAAACATTGGTCTTTTATATGCGCCTCAAGCAGTTGACCAAAAATCACTTTGTGATTCCGTATTTGAGCATCGTGGTTCTTTGTTAGAACCCTATATAACAGTGGCATACATGTTTAACTTTATTTAACTAAATTTCGTTTACGCAGCATCCACCGTAACATAACAATATCGTGGGTGGACAAAGTGACGGATGCTGAATTGCTTTCTAAAGCTGGTCCATAGAACACGCTTACTTTAGTACGTCAGCGCTGCCTACGGTGGCTTAGTCATGTGTACAAAATGGGGAATGGTCGTATTCCAAAAGATTTACTCTATGATGAGTTAATATTAGGAAGTCGAACATTCAGCATACCGCTCTTGTGCAACAAAGATGGTAGCAACAAATATACGAGAGCTCTCGAAATTGACCCTGTGTGTTTGTAAGAACTTGATCTTGACCATTCTTTTTAGATGTGTTGTTTAAAGCGTCGTCTTCAAGCTAGGGGATAGCAGATATTGCTACCAGCTGCTAATTGTGGCTCACTTCATTCGCGTGCAGTTTACATCGTTCGTCTTAGTACTACCTATCCCCGTTAGCGTTGTGGGATAGACGGTTCCTCAGGAATAAGACTGTTTTATCATTAAAAAAGCTAAATAGCATGAAACAACCATGCGCTTAGAATGTACATCCAGGGCGAAATCAACAACTACAACAACAACAACTCCGCTAACAACTGACAAGAATCTTGAGCTGTTTGGATCATGAGTTGAGGATCGAGTGATAGGTGCGTTATGAAAGTAAATTATGGATGTTCGGTACCTTGAGCTTCAATTCAATACAAATTATGTAAGCATGAACGTCCATACGTAGGAATGCACGTATACGTCCATGTTGTTTTGGTTGTGTTCCGTTGGTCGATGTCGACCATGGATTTACATTACAAGCCCATGACGATTTTTATGGTCGACTGCGTTTTAACTTACTAAGCAGTCTGATTCGACAAGAAATACCATACCCCAGCGCCAACAGCTATAGGCAGTACGGTGTAAGTGTTTATATATGTACGTGCACATACATGTAGACTTTATCAGATCTATGCATATGTGCAGGTATGTATGTATGTATTGCATGTTAATCTGTGGCGAGACTGTGGCGAAACATGATGCCGTACAAGGTTCAATACATCTGGCACGACAAACCAGTTCAATCACATCTGCTCACATACATTCAGATAAGTTTAAACCACGGTTTTGAACAGTAAAATCCCGTATTTGAATGAATTTTCATCACACACATATACCTATTGTCTACTTTCGTGATATTTGCACTCCCCAGGATGGGGCAGTAGATGCATTAAAACAGTGGGGAAATTGTAACCAAGGTACGACGTTGTAAGTGTTGGCTAAATAATGTTGGTACAATCGACCTGTGCAATCACTTGTGCCCACACACATGCACACGTGATTAGAATCATGGCCTTGTAACAAAAAGCTGTATTAGAATACATTTCCTCACAACCGGTCTCGTGCTCTTAACACTGCTCAGATAGGAACACTGAACAATGCTGGCACAAGATACCGCTTTAATCACATATATGCTCATATGTTAATTGGTTTGAACTACGGGCTTCATTGATTTCGTAAAAATATCTTAAAACGTTTAAAACTTAACAATGTATTTTAGCTCATAATCCTTACGTTCTCACACATGCATTCGACTGCTGTCACTTTGCTGTTTCCTCTCATAAATGGACGTTACAAATATTAGTTGTACTAAGATTAATATTTGTATCATACTAGCGCTGAATATCGAAACGCAGGTTGGTGTCCACGAAACATGTTTATACTTTAATGTTTTCAACATTACCTTACGTTCCTGTGACAGAACTAATTGCGCTGAACTTTTCTCCCCAAAATATTTACTTTTCCCCAAATGAAGTGTCCATTAACCGAATCGCAAAAACTTTGAAGAATTCGACACCAGTGGAGCGGATACCTGGGTTTCATAGGACGCTTTTCATGGCTGATTTCCATAGCTTGAAATGATGGATGAGATATAATTTCACCCATTGGACATGATGTTAGGCTTTCGCAGTTATATTTCTTTTCGTGAGATTCTTTAAGGTATGATAGCCCATCAAATATTTTGTGGTTCTCAAATCCCCTCACTTACACACCATTACCAGTTTCTGGCTGTTTGCCGTCATCAAGTGGAGACAGGAAGATTAGGTTCCGTGAGCCTTGAATTAATGGTAGTGTAATAACCAATCTAGTTACTTCACTAAGGACTCAAAGATACCAAAAGAAACAGCAGAACCTTTTAATACTCAAATTACGTGACGTGGAATAAACGTCACATTTCACATTGAATCAAACTTCTCAGCTAGGGTAAATCCGTGTACGAAGCAGTAACTTTGCCTGCTGTGCGCCATTACATGTTATGGCCCATGCCAAATAACATATTCCATTTTGTGAAACGAATCTCCAATTGACTGACTCTGTAGAGTTTAACGGTCTATATATTGTGGTACACACCATCCCCATCACCATAATTTGTTAATAGTTTTTGAGTGCTTGACCAAGAATCACTTTCGGATTCTGCATTTGAGCAGCGTGGTTCTTTGTAAGAACCTTATTCAACAGTGGCATACAAGTATACCTTTATTCAACAACCCATATTTTTCTGCTCACACAGACTCATGACCCGATTTTCCTGTGTTTTAGGCGGTGTATGCCCATTGATTGAAAGTTGGTTGTGCTTAGTCCTTTCCCATTGTGGTTCTAAGTCAAACTTCATCACCTACCCTCCACACAAGTATGTGTTCCTCCTGTAGGCAAGGTAACAGAATCTCTTAATTGATACACGCCTGTGTGTGGCTTTGAGAAGTTAAAATGGTTTCACAAATAATGTCCGAATACAACTTTTGCAAATTCTGATTCAATAATATTTCCATTGAATTTATAAACATATTTTGAAATTGTTTCTGAAATGAAGAATTGTCGGCTATTATGAAATATTCTAAACGATCGAGATACTTTCAAGTCATCACTTCTCTTGAGTACAAATCATGTCCACTTTGTAAGGGAGACTGACTTTCAAATTACGATTCAAATAGTCGAAATCGATAAAAAATCGATGATAATACGACTCACTAATGTTGATTTAATCTGTTGATCGAACAAGCCATATACAAACTATAATCCAACTTTTTATTAATGTTTTCGATTTAAACGCAAATCGCAAACCCACGGCAGTCGATGTTTTCTTCCAAGTGCACTTTGACAACGAACATTCCGCTTCAGACAGCGAGTGACTCATCCGTGAAGCAGTTGCCAAAACAATCTTTTTTCGACCATAAAATTTCTCCATTTGTGGGCTCACAAATAGAAAACTGATAAATATTGTGGTAATTCTTCTTCTCCGACGGCAAAAAACTCGTTTTCACTGGACGATGGATCTATTTTGTGTAATAGCAGCAAACTTAGTCATTATGCTGACTTTGCGAGATACACGCCATTTGGCAATTAATCTGGCGGCCTAAAGCAAAATCATAAATGCTTGGTATCGCAAGAGCGGTCGCCTGCGATAAACCTCACGCGGAGCTATTGACACAAACAGCATTTTGTAGAGTAGGGGTTTAGTTTTAAAATCATATAATTTGCAGTCTTGTCTCAAAATCATTGTGGTTTACGGTACTATAATTGTATAAATTAATTTTCAAAACTCGTGTTATTGTTTTGTGCGATTGATGAAACCGTGGGGTATTGTGTGAATACGATGTTATTATCAGTTGACTATCGAAAGATTCTTAGCATCACTTGGATCCAAGAATGCAGTTTACAAAGAACTGATTCTCACTAAAAGAAACTAGTTCGCTACTAGTTCATGTGATTATCGACACATGGTAGATCAATGTACACGGATCCTAAGGTAGATTTCCGCTTATTCTATGAACGGATATAAGTTAGCAGCGAAAATTTCAGTCCACAGCGATGATCAGGATAGATAGCGAGGTGATCGAAAATTTAGTTGCCGGCCTGTTGGTAATCATTACCCTAATAGCCTAATTAAGCGCCGATCGAATCTGGAAAATTTCAGTCAGCAAAAATTTAAAACATGTGGCTTGATATTGATTATATTGCTGGTGTCAAATTCGTATAAGAAGAAACATATAATTTGGTGTTATGCCTGGTAAGAGTAAGGCATCTTGAATAAATCATCTTCCAGCTGCATGATAAATGGTAAAATAACATCAAGTACAAATGTTGCGCGGGAGTTTTGATCAAAAAAATAACTCAAGATCTCAGTACAGGATAAATAAACCCAGAAAGCGAAACGTAACGCAAACCCGCTGGTCATTCAAGACAGGTTTGGTTTGTTTGGTCTCATTACTTAGGAGGCGGGGATAGGCATAGCATGATATAAAAAACGGTCCATAGTTATATTCACTCTAAACACACCATATTGCGTCGAAATTGATAAAGTGGAGCGTATTCAACCTGAGGAAGTTGGAATAAACAAAGAAACACATATGAAATCGAAAACTTGGATGAGCGTGATATATCCACAATCCTGCGATCAGTTACGCAACATGTAAACAGTAAGGTGTGCGACCTATAGTTTGCGGTCAACGGACACTAATTACGGATGCATATAACCGGAATATCCAGGGTTCTTCACGCAATACGGATGAAGACACCAGGACTAGTCCGAACATGACCAGCTTATCGTAAGAAAAGTCCAGCCTGTACGTTTGTTGAGCGACATAAATTGGCCAGAAAATGAAATTAAAACTCGCAGTCTGTTTGTGGTGACAAACCTAACTCGATGGCGCTTCTGTGTCAAGAGTAAAACGTGGTTAAATTCTGCTGCAACCTATACTTTTCATGACCTTGGTTTCCTGATCACTTTCAAATGTGTACTATTATGCATATTATCTTTCAAGAGGGGTTTACTGCTTATCACAACGCTTAAACGTTGCTAGGTACCTCGTAATAAATTTGAAGAAAAGTTTTACAGTTTCATGACAGACAGGGTTACCGCAATCTTTAGTTCACATGGAAAGCGTGGTGTATGTTACAGTAAAATGCATAGAAATACTACATTTGAGTGCCCGATGTGGCAATACAACATACTTGGGACAACTGATTCTCTTTAAATTATAGTGTTGCAGTGAAATATCATTACTTTAGCCAAGTACAAATGAAATGTGCATTTTCGCTTAACACATTCATTAAGCCGGACAGAGATATCATCAGATAGAAGACGTATCTAGTTACCTATGGGCTGGAAACTGTGAATAAAGGTTGATTAAAGCTGAACGTAAAACAGTCAACAGATTTTTTATATTGATACCGGCTTTTATTTTGTTTTGTACTCCGTTTTTTTCGGGAAAACATATAAGTATTCTATGGTTGATTAAGTTTTTCCTCCCCATACCTATCACTGTAGCATCATGATTTTGTAGCTAGGACACATAAGGTGAGATTGTCAAAAATTAGTTTTACGTCACGCGAATATATTCACAGCACAAATCAGCTTTTACTAATGATCGTTAGTACTGAACTGTGAACTTATAGCCTAACTTAGCTCGCATCAAAATTATAGTCATTAAGAAAAGTAATACCACATTGAACAACTTTTGAATTACAGTAATTTAACGAGATGTACAATAAATTGAAGTAAAAAAGTAAAAATCGAGTTAGCTGTTATCTCAAAATTATTTATGTTTTTAACAATTAAATCGTGGACCTTGCATTTTTGGGACCTAATTCAATTTATGACAATATTTTCAATGAATATTCGAAACTCGAAGACTTTCGTTGCATTTCATTGAGAAAAGTTCGATTGACCGAAACAAGGACATTTACGTTGATATGTCTTTCCTAAACAATCTCGTCTCTCTCGTAATTTTACCCGAGGGCAATAAATTACGACACCTCGCCTGCCCGTCCCGGAACGCATCCACAATACCTGATAAAATCGATACGGTTCCTCTCCTCCTATCGAGCTTTCAATCAGATTGTGTGTACACACGCCAAACGCCATAAATCGTCTCGCGCCAAAATTGACTAACTGACTCACACACGTATCGCATTAATTCCGCTGTCTGTTTTTGTGAAATCGGTTCGGGAATCCCGACAGTTATCTGATGCGTTGTCGGTGTTGTCAATGCTCAACGTGTAATTGATGGCCGATTGAATTTTTTTTTTTCGTTTAAATCCTCGAGGGAACCTTATCCACGTATCAGTAAAACAAAGCATTTGATATTTTAGTTCAAGTGATGGCTACTACTGGCAGTGGATAATTGAGAAATGTTTGCTGTGAACTAAGGTGGATTTTAAAATAGTTTGTGTAAATGAAATAAAAATGAAAACAATAATACTCAGAGGTCAATTTCGCTGTTATGCTGTAATTTTTCTCCGTCACACACGAAAATGTCAAGACTAGTTAACAATATCCAATCTGGAGACGATTAATGAATTATAAGTGGTGAGATTAGATTTAATTTAAATATAAGACAAGGTGAATGTGTGTAACTAAAAGTGTTTGTTGAGCTGAGTAAACAGTTATTGATGATTGAAACGTTTCTTCCTATTTCGTGCTGCTAAAATGCTCATTAACCTAATCAAGTTGTGCCTACTTGGAATTAAAAGAAAACGAAACGGGCCTTTGAGAATCTTTTGGGAAGATTTCACATTACTCACTGTCAACACAGAAACCGTGTATGCTTAAGAAAAAAATCCAATCTAACCATTTTGAATCGGTATTCAAATAAAACATTTAATTTTAGTTGTGGAATCTCTGTAAGTCTCTCCTCACACACTGGATGTGTGCTTAGCATCACGTACGGCAAGACAGTGTTGATTATTGTTCTTTAGGATTATTCGAAACCGAGTTGAGCAAACTTTTAGAATTGCATATGATAGAACTCAGGATTTGCTACATGCCAATTTTGTGCATTGAACATTACAATCTAACAGCCGATTGAGGTGTGTTCTTTGTGTGACATCATCATTTCTTTCTAGGTCACATCTTTCCGGTATGTATTTCTTGACCCATTAATAACAAGCGATAATCTGCATGTTGCCAGTCTATTGCGTCCAGTTAATCAACGGATTAAACTCACGGTCATTTCTTAAAGTTGTAAACGATGTATGCTCCAGACTCAAGCTGGTTTGACAGACTCAAGTGTTTTCTATCGCAACGTGACAACAAATTTCGTAGTAACATTTCAAATCATTCAAAAGAAAATGCAGAAATAAGTTCTACTCACTATATATCCCTAATTCTAACAAAATATTCTTTGTGTAGTTCACTTCTTTATTTCAAAAGACCGCTTCATGTGCTCTGTATTGTTTGGATTCATCTCTTTATTTTACGAAATTAATTTTTCGCTGTTCCCTAACGCAAAGAGTCGAATATACGCTACGATTCATCATCAATCCAGAATATAGCCTCCCGGTATAGCTGTATGCAAAGCAGTGCGTTTTGTTATAGCCTTCAATACTACTTATAATCTACTTATCAGACTACTAGCATCTTCCTTTTAATGCTCCGCCTGATTGAACGCTTCAGTCTAAAGCTATAGCACACGAAATTTAAAAATCAAAATGCCAATCCTTTTTTCATATCCCGAGTACGCGAAACATATTTGAAGAGAATTAAAACCCATGTATTTTATGTCCATTCTATAATATGCGTCCTTTTGGCTTTTCGAAATCGAATTTACGCCAAAATTCCAGTTTTTAAAGTTGTTCACTACATTTTAACTAACTATTTCCTAATTCATTCAGTTTAAACAATAAAACATTACCAAAGTAATGTGTTGCTCACATCCCCATCCCTTACAATAAAACATTAAATTATAAATTAGGATTGCAGCTACATTTGGCTTAAAACTGAAGATTGTTAAAATCCTTGACTGTGCATTAAGGTTGCACAGCATAACCATTAAAGAGGCGTTAATATCTGCCTCGAACAAAATGTACGACGTCAATTCCATTCATTCAGACCTTCTTTTGTTATAAGATTGTTTGGGGCAACAAATCTAATCAGATAATCTAATCTAATCAGAATTCTGTTTAATAAATGGCATTTATTTTTCTCTCTAAATTATCTCTACGAATTACTTCAGCAGGATTCCTAATCGAACATAGGGATATAAATTTTTCCAAAAGATAAATATCTTGTAGATTTTCAGTCTATCTCTTTTGAAATTAACTCTCATCCATGTCAAAAAGCAGTTATCGTTACACATATATCAAATCCTCACTAAACGCCATGCTGCTTGTACTTTTCCCGATAAGCATTTCTTATCAGCCATTATTCACGTCTATCGATTTTTTTCAAATTAAACACGTGACCCCGACAGCAGTTGAAGAAATCATGCTTTTAAATAGCACAAAACATTCAAATAATTTTCATGGTCCTCGTTTGTCTGATTCCTAACTGGTTTCAACGAATTTTAAATTATTTTTATCATTTATTCCATTAATGCTCATTATTGAACTTTGTATCCTTAGTAGATCTTCACTGGTTAACTGCGATGTAGCCAAAATTATAAATTTCAATATTATATCTGTCTATTAAAACTTTTCCTTTGGTGGTTCTCTTCTGATCTTAACGGAAAAGAAAATGTTCCATCATTTGTTTCCTCTAAAATATCCGAACGTAAATCACTAATTTCTCTCTGAATGACAACATTTGATAAGGGCACTAATTTAAGCTAACTTGAGGCTTCTTTTTCAAAAACTAAGAAAGTGTTTTTGGTAGAAAAAGCAGTAAGCTTAACAATAACCATAGGATGACGAGGTATATCGAGTGAAAATATGAAATCTTCCAAAAGTCAATAGCGACAGTGACAAACCGCATGGTTCGTCATATACTCATCCAGTTTAGAAGCGAAAACCTCAACAGATTTTTCGGGCAAAATGTTCCAAGTGAAACAAATTCTTATATAGAAAATATTACGACGAATATCCAATCGAGAATGCGGAATGCTTAAAGCCTTTGAATGTTTTTGTGTTCGAGTCAGAACAATTGAGCTTTAGAAACTGACTCATGAGAGTGATATTTTTCGAAAATTTCATGCAACATCAGTCTTCAAACATTCATGAAAAAACTGTTAAACAACTTCAACCACTATCGATTCGAACGACGTTGCTTTGCCACTTCTCTACAGCCGTTTCAGCGTTCTGTCTAGACCACGTGACCGTATCTACTGAGCTTTTGTCAAACAGATCCACCGGTCTATCGTTCAACATCGAAACGACATTTTCCTTGCCTGTGCGGTCGTATAACTATCACCAAACCAATCACAGTTTAGTATTGATTTGTGCATAATCCTCACTGCTCATTCACACACACAGAAGACATCCAAATTAGCGTGTTGAGTGATGCAGTTACCTACCGCAGCACACCTTTGCGAAACTAAACGCTTATTGTTAACTATTCAGAGAAATCAGAAAGTTAGAACTATGAAGGATATATCGTTGAACAGACGTATGTCTAATCCACAATCGCACGCAACATTACAACGAGCAGGTGCAGTCGACACACGAGTACGTGAATATTTTCCGGGATTTGAGACGGAAAATAATCTCCTAGCGATGGAATAATCTCAGGTTACAACGAATTCAGTGATGCACTAATTAGACGTGTTCACAGAAAATGGCAGAATATCGTTTGGTGATTTACCAGTGGTTAATTTTTTGAACGAAAATCGGGAGTATGATGTGATTAGAAGTGAGAATGGTTAAGTGAAACTTAAAATATTAAACAAGTCTAATAAGGAAAAATTTCTGGTTAAACAAGTTGCAGTTGTGAACCCGTGATGGATAAGGTTGGCACGACCAACCTGTTTAATCACATGAGCCCACACTCATGTAGAAGGTTAAAAGAGCATAATCATATACAAAAGTGTTCATCTGCATTCATTTCTATCATACACAAACACACCACGACCGGTTTCGTGCTATTTGCACACTCATCAGGTAGGGGCAGTATGATCAAGATCAGCATGCGCTTGAAAGAGTGGAGGAATGGTGAACAAGTTGTGCTTGTATGCCACTGTTGGATAAGGTTTGCAGGAAAAACCTGTTCAATCAAATATGCCCAAACAGATATGGATGGTGTAAAACCCATGATCACGAACGAAAATGCTCATTTGCATGCTAATTGTACGGGCACGTGAATGAACAGGTTGGGCGTGCCAACATAATCCCACAGTGGCTTAAACGCGCAAATTGTGTACCGTTTTTCCACTGTTCCAGGCGTACGCGTATCATGATCCTACTGCCCCCAGCACGAACCCGGTCATGGTGTGTGCGTGTGTGTGGAGGAAATGCTTGCAAATGTGTATTTTAGTAAATAGTGCTTATTTATTATGACAATAATAAATGATGTAAAATATGCCGTCTTAAATTTCCATTCAGTCAAGCTGGATAAACCTGATGTTGAATGCTATCCAGTATATTGAAAGGGGTGTCGGCATTGCACAGGTTTTATACAAAAACGTATGATTGAGCGTAATTTTAACCCCACGCAGAAAATCCTGTGTGTTTCAGCTGAAATTTGTGAAGTTTTTGAAGAATTGTAAAACAATTTCTATTGTCTCATTTGTATAAAGTAATTTGAGTTAAAGTTTGGAGTGTGCGAGGACTTGACAACTGATTGAGGAGGTATGCACCTGGAACCAATATTCAATACGACTACAATTCGGGACTCAAAACTCAAAAAATGTTATGGTAAAAAAGCAGTAGGCCTAACATTAACCTTAGGATGACGAGATATCTGGAGTAAAAACATAAAATATCTTAAAAATCAATAGGGGAATTCACATACCGCATGGTTCGTAATATACTAATTAAGTTTGCGAAAAGTGCTACAGATTCCGAGCGTGTGATTTCTTCAGGCAAAATGTTCCAAGTGAAACAAATTCTTATCGGGAAAATATAACGACGAATATCCAATGGAGAATGCAGAATGCTTGGATGATTTCGAGTTCGAGTCAGACCATTTTTCTTTAGAAACTGTTTCATGGGATTATTTTTAGTATGCAAGGTTTTGAATGCCGCCACATATCCGTCATTGGGTGTTAGTTTTAACATTCGCCCTCTAAAATGCAAATTTATGTAACGGAAGATCAACTTTGTCGAACGATGATAAATCCTGTCAAATAGTTCGCCCGGTTCTGTAATGGATAAAAATTAACGTGCGTGATCCCTAGTGTGCGCACCGAGTACTCAATCGAGCCAATCTGTCAGCAGATGACATTCACACTTGCAAAGACCAAAACAATTGCAGGGTAAGTTGATATTGATCGCGCTTGTCTATCTTAACGAGCGCAGAACACACAATGGACTGTGCAGTTTTAACCAGCTCAGGATTGATCAGGTGAATGAAATTTAAGCTTGATCTCTGTTGGAACTGACACTCTTGGTCTGAGGAAGCTTATGAGTCAAAAGCGAAACGTTATTAATTAACTGCTCCTACTGATTCATTACAAACTTTATTTTTTCATGATTATGATTACCCGATCAGTCACGAACATTTTCCATTATATTGTTAACGTTAGGGGTTGATTCCACTTCGTGACGAATTGGCAGGTTGCAGCTATTAGATCTCAAAAACTATCAATGCTTTGAGATTAAGGATGCAAATTGTTATCGAAGAACGTTTGCACCAGTGGCGGTATTCCCATTTTAACACTCCGGAGGTTGTTAACGTGCTTGTATAATGCAGTGGGATTCATAACAAATTTGTCGACTAGACTGATTTGTTAATGTTTTCTATCATTTCGAATGAGGCAGACACACTTATTTTGTAATAAGTTGTAGTTGCACCAAGTTAGCCCTGACGGATCGTCCAAGTATTTGTACCAGGCCTTGTCACGCCTACACATCTATTTCCGAGTACTGCTTCTGAGAGATGTTTTTGGACGCTGTTTGCTGCTTATTATTTTCACGTTCGGTAACAAATCAATGATAACAAGGAGTTGGCTGTATAATGTTTCAGAGATTTCTTTGGCTGATTGGAGTTCAAGGAAATCCGGTCGATTGGCAGTAATTAGAGCTCGAAGCAAGTTATGGTTCACGGTTGTATATGTTAATTGACTATTTCCTACTTGCTCGTATTGATAGATATAATCGAAGGTCATGACAACATGATCACTTAATCCGAGTTGAGCTGTATAATAGACAGATTCGATCATGAGTTATTCGTTTGTGAGTATGACGTCGATGTTGATGGGGTTCCTTTTGACCGAAATAGCGTTGGTAGTTTTACATGGTTGTAAAGTCGTTATTTGATATATTTCGATTTTAAATATAATTGCGTCAATTTCATAAATTTATGGATTTTGGAAATTGCTATTTAAATTGGTTGAAAAACCAATGCGGAATAGATAATATATGCCATTTGAAGGAACACACTAAATTGCGCGTGTTAGGGTAATAGTCCATATTGTGGTCTTTGGTGCAGCTGAGGGCAAACAGTTTGTGTTTATTAATTTTGTTCTAGTTTTCTCAGGTGGAATTGGCAGATGTAGGTGTGTGATGACCTTGACCCTATCTAAGCACAACGATAGCCATCATGCACTTTTCCAGCACATTCGAGAAGGTCAATGCTGATACATATTGAAACCTGTGCGGCAAATGTTGACATTTCGATCATGTGTCAGAAATGAAACCTAAAGAAAAACAGGTTAATGCCAATTCAAGTTTATTTAAGTTAATTCAAAATTTTAATGGTCTAAAAGCAAAGACTTCATTATAAAACCATAGAGTAAAATATCGGGTATGCATGAAATGAACAAAGAGGTTTTGCCAGTATGGAAAGCCAGCTTGCTTAATGAGGGGCGAGGGTGGATATGGTTAAACTATGCTTGTAAAGTTCAGCATTCAATATGTTCAGGTTTGATGCACAAATCTTGTGTGGGGCAGATAGTTCCGGATAAAACATATTTGGACATTGAAGTAGATCATTCCACAGTATTATCTCGAGTGTGGAATTGTTAACATGTATTCATAAGATCTACTACCACGCGTTTCTTGTTGAATAAACAGGTTATCAAGTGGGTTATTAAGTGTATGCAGAATCTTGAACAGAAGGATCAAATAATTGTAGTTCGGTTATCGGTTAAGCAGCACGATGGTATACGCGGTGCAGCCAAGTCATATTATTCTGTTACTATGGAGACCAGGCTTGAAGGTAATACTTATTTTTGCAAATTATCCGTAAGAGTCCCTGTTTTGTTAAGCTACCGATGATTTTTTTGAGCAAATTTTTGAAAGTACATTTCACTGAGGGCCCAGTGATTATGCGAAATCGAAGGATTTGGAGACGTTTGGTATTTTTCATCTTTTGATTTTGAATGGTAAGCAATTTGGTAAAGTTCACTCCTACTCTTTCAAATTAGTGAATGCATATGATATGATTGATTTGAGTGGAAGTTTAAAAAATAAATTGTGATTAGGGAAAACATGATTCATTTTCACGGGGACCCTACTCTTCTAAAACTCTTCATGCGCTTTATTGAAATATAATTATGATAACCAGATAATTTGTCCTAAAATTCATTTAAATTCGAATTTAATCTCACTAAAAGGTTAGTGCAAGCTGCGAATTTCTATGATTTTTTAAACTGTGATATGAGGATACCAGAGTCCACCAAACGCAGGCAAATTTATTCGGAAGAAAATATTCGTCTTAGTATGATTACTTTGACTAAACCTACGCGTTTAAGACCTTTGCGTATTTCGTTCTAATACGGTGACATTTTTGAAGTTTGATCTGACAAAATTAGACGTGAAGTCTAATCGAGTTCAACTGTTTTACGATTTTTTCCGCTTGAAAGTACGCTTTTATCTGACAGCGACTATGTTTTTCAAAATGTTGTGTGCAGTATAAATAATAGTAACCCGAGTGTGACGGTAATACCTTAGTAACAAGCATTCGGAATGAGATATGTGAGGTGGGTTTATAACCGTAAATCCTATTGGTCACATGTTTGCCGGTCCAACTTGTACGCGATACAGTTCCAGTGCATTTTACACGAATGATTGATGCCTTGCTGAATAGATTTTTGTCTAATTGATAAAGTGTGTCGTTCACTTGCTGAGTGAATTATTGAATAAAGCTGTTGATGAGTGATCAAGAAGTCTTTCGTGCAAGTAATCAGCATTTTCATGTAATTAGAAAAGCTGTGTGATGCATGACACTGACTCATCCAGTCGGGGCAAAAAATTGGGACAATTAAGACTGGTAAATATTCATCTATCTGTCAGTAAGCAACGAGTGTGAGGCAGATTTTGGAGGTCTTCCAAAATCCCATTAGGTTAGAATGAATCAACCAAAATAAACTAGAGGATACGGGAGATAAAATGATAATGAACCAGCAGAAGATTACGCGCAGACCCCTGGAATGAGTCTTCGACCTTAAGACAGACATATATTTAATCATGTGCTGTAAAATAGTTAAGTTAAATCTGTCTGGATGCTACTTTGCATCTCTCACTGCTATGCATTCCTGGCCACTTCATTCAAACAAATACAATATTAATCAAACGCAGCAACAAAATGCCATGGAACAGGAATTTGAGCCGGACCACTGTTATTGAGATGTTGTCGCAAATTTTGATCTCTCGTACTCAAACCGAGTTGATTGATCGCAACAACGGGAGCAAATTTAGCTGTCAATGCCTTCAATGGGTGAATAAATCATGGTAGAATCTGTTCACACATACAATGAAGCCATTGCGAGTTATGTGTGACATACAGAACTGCTGAAGCAAAATGGTTTTTCCATTATGAAGTCATTCATTAGCAAAAGAAAGGAACCAGTGACGAGAATCCTGCCGTATTTGTGTTCCCGTTTATCAGTGACCCTCCCTTATCCCAAAAAGACAAAAAAGATCAAAAACAGCATGTGTAAACAGACAGACAAAAAATCCCCCTATTTTCTTTTTTTCTTTCTTCCGTCATGTACCTTCTTCATGGTATACTTGTTGGCACATCGTCTGTAAAGACTTGTGTAATAATAATAATAATAATAATAATAATAATAATAATAATAATAATACAGAAGAAGACATCATTGTTTGGCAACCATGGGTAGCCCGATCATCAGTAGTTATCTATAAACTAGACTACATATGAAGCCTAATTTCAAGCACAGGTGCATGCATGTTTTGATCCAGAGCCTTAAATTATTTGAGCAGACGCTCTCATTGGCTTCACTGAACATAATTCGTTAAAGTCCGTAACGGACTTTCATATTAACGGAAAAGAAAAACATAAACGCCAACGATTCCGTGGTCAGCTTTCCAGTGCCAATCGATAAAACCTACTACCGTGTCATGGTAGTAACATTATAGGCGTTCACTCAACCTGAACCAACATGAACGAAATAACATTTATGCGTGAAAATCCAAAGTTGACGGGTGGTCATTCACGCGAAACGGGCAAAGGTGACCGTGTTTCTTGTCAAAAATGTATGTAGATTATTACAAATAAAGCAGAGAATTTATAAATGTGTGTTTCCGTAATCTTTCGACGACAATGTTTCAAAAATTCTTCATAAAGGTATCGTGATTACTAGACGGCGTATTGACGTGATATTTCTATTCTTAAGACGAATTTTTTTCGCAAAGTACCTGGAACAACACATTTCTTCCATTGATTAAGGTATTGACATTTTCATGTTGACAATTCCTAACACCAAGGTTGAATTAAATGTCAATCGATTTAT
The DNA here is from genome assembly GCA_013407085.1 of Atriophallophorus winterbourni. Lineage (NCBI taxonomy): Eukaryota > Metazoa > Platyhelminthes > Trematoda > Plagiorchiida > Microphallidae > Atriophallophorus > Atriophallophorus winterbourni. The sequence goes on from JACCGJ010024943.1 coordinate 28,313, forward strand.
CGATAGATTGATCATCATCGAGAAGGACTCTAGAAGAAGGACTTTCATCTCCATTTTTTTCGAAATATATTTGTCCAATAGAGATTGTGTTCTAAGCCGCTGATATTGCGAATAAACCCTAATTATCTACTGGTTTATCATGAAATAAATTAGAAATGAAATTCCTAATATATACATATGAAACTTTTCATTTCCTTCTCTTCTTGTAATTGAACGCTGACCACACCGCCGATGACTGGAACTCTCTGCTTGGTAGCCACTAGCTCATTGGATTTCGAATGTTTTACTGAATCTCAGATTACTGTGTCCACCTGATGACGACAAACAGCCAGAAACTGTTTGTGGGTTGTAAGTGCTGTGGATGTGAGCAACGTAATACATTGTTCAACAGGCTCGCATTTTCATTAAATAACATTTCATCACAATGAACTTACAGTTCAGGAGTTACAATTGTGAGCTTTTTGCTTCATTTAGATCCATTGCGTAATTAACAGATTAATTGATTAGTGTCACCGACTACAGTTGTCAATAGAAACAATGGCTGCAAGTAAATGAAAACGAATATTTAACTCCACACGTTTCATGCGTTGACAAATGTCTTGGGTAAATACCGAAGAACAAAATTCATCTCACATAAAATCGTTGTTCTTATAACAAATTTATTTGAAATTTCAATTTCGCCGTATTTTGTTGAATTCTGACTTGTTTCCGAATGCAGAATCATACGAAATTAGCCATAATCATGCACTATTTATTAGAGGTAAAATATAGTGTAATTATTGCCCAAGAGTGTTTATATCATATCACAAAATAGATTCGCGATTGTCTCTTTTTGCAAACCAATATTAATGGCGTAGTGATAATCAAGTTTGCACCTCAATGCTTAATAATTAAAGGTACACTTTCAACGACTTATCATCCACAGTTTTCATCGGCACTTAAACTAATTCATCGAAAGTTTCCGCAAAGGTTGAAACGTTTGTACCTATATTCAAACATTGATTGAAAATCATAGACAAATCACTTTTTTATATCACAAAATACGAAGTCGCAGTAACCTAAAATTTGCTTTAAATACTGTATCCTTGCATAAGTTATTTTCTACTGATTTAAATATAATCTAAGCATAAGCTTGTGAAGTGACTTAATTTTTTTACCTCCTGGGCCTGAAAATAACATCGGTGTTTACACGTATTTTCATCACGTTTAAACCACGACCCGTGTTGTGCTGTTCGCAATCATTTGGAATTCGCGCGCCTTCCATAAAGGTCGTTGCAACACAGCTGACTCATTCAAACTTATTGATGGGAGCAGTGTGGCGGCTGAATTTAAATGTCACGTGTAAGCTAAGCACATGTTGACGGGCTAAATGGACGGATGATAAATGAAGGATAACATTTACATCACGTTTAAGAAAATCGGTTTCAGAAAAAATATCACTACATATTTCGAAGGATTTTAATATTTTTCTCACGGTTTCGTTTCAATTGAGAGGATGTAAAGATGGACTAGAAATTTTACACCATTTTACGTTTAAATTTGAATAGAACTGGTAACAAGCATTAGATTTCTTATAGTAATTGATTGAAAATTTCTTTGATTACGGTCAACACGTGTTCAATTTTTTTAACATTGTGAACGAAATCTATCAATTATTTGGGAGATTAGGCTCTTGGTATTTATTATATGCTTTTGTAATTATTCGGGATACGTATCACTGATTTTTTACTGACGGTTGCACTAGATTCTTGAGAAAACTATATGAAATAATTAGAGCGGATACTTGGGAAGCGCAAAACCTTGAAATTTGCCACCCCCCTAAAATACGTTCCTGCGTTTCCGCACTGCCAGGCATACTGCCGCTGCGATTTGATTTCCAGCACGTGGGGATATCTTGATCGCATTGACCAGAATATAAGATTTGATCAAGATGGTATTGTAAAATTTCAAGCTTGACTGACGTCTTCCAGTCGCAAGGTATAAATTGTGCTCAGATTCAGGTTTATATCCTTCATCTTCCACGTGTATCCAGAATGATTTCCAGCCTTATAGCTTGAAGTCAAGATGAGGATGTGATGAGCGCTTGAATATCCAACGTACAAGCATCTTCGAAACGGAATTTGACTACTAAAATAAAACTGGCAATTTATTACTCAAATTCCCTGAGAGGTCCATAAATTAAAGTTGCGTTTCATCATTTACCTGGAAGTACAATTCATACAATTGGCATACCCAAAATCCAATTTTAATTAATACTTAAAATTATTAACCATACTTGATGCCTTAGTTTATGCAAGGATAGTTTTGTTCGACCAATTAAACATCATTATTCACGGTGTGTTAAACACATATATCGCTCGATATTAATATACGAATGTAACGCAAGAACACAGAATGAAAAGTGTAATATGCGATGATAAGATGTGGCCAATTTGTGCACACAACTTACGTGAAAACGGATTTTGGTTGTGAACTGAACGAAGATACCGTAGTTGTAAGTTAGATCGGGCAATTTTGTCACAGTGCTTTAGCATCACTAACATGGAACATTTTCAAATAGCCATTAAAATAATTACATGGAACAAAAAGGGATGGTCTATGACCACTTATGACCTTGACCAAGGTCGAGCATACCAGTTTAAGCAGTATAACTCCACATCGATTTCTGTGTAATACCTTATATTGATCACATTCATTGTTCATGTTCCAGTTTTGTTATGTGTGTGTATTATGGCGCTTGTCAGGAAATACCGAATATAAATCTTCTTCCATTGCAGGCAAACCCATACAATGTTGGGTCCCTCAGGAATTCACAAAGTCTTGGGAAGAATATGCCGAGAATTTGTGTTGGGTCTCAAACACGTACTTCCTTCTGCCAAACGAGGAAATACCCAGCGATCAAGTCGACTACGAAAAAGTACGTTACATCGGCTATTATCAATGGGTGGCGATTGTATTCGCGGGGCAAGCTATGGTGTCTTGGGTTCCACACTTGCTGTGGCGTGTTGGTTCCAGACGTCTCCCACTGCTGCTCAAATCCGCTCGTGAGGCAGCCATACCCGACAGAGAATTGCGGTTAAAAGCGGTTTCATGTCTCGTGGCCACGTTGGAAGAACAAGCCGAGTCTCAATCTCGATTCAGACGCATAAAATCGTTCGTCAATCGATGTTTTTGTGGAATTGCTCCGAATGCTCGATTGACCACGCTGTTTCTTTTCGTGCGAATTTTATTCGTGGCAAATTCGGTGGGCCAGATTTACATGATGAAACGTTTCACTGGATTTAATAGTACACTGTTCGGATTCCGCTTGCTGCAAGACATTTCGACCGGGATTGAATGGGAGCGAACAGGGCACTTTCCCCGAGTCACCTATTGCACGATTAAAGTCAGGAAAATGGGACAGACAAAACCGGCCAGGTAAGTTGACTGGTTTTTTGATTCAAGTAATTGAAAATACATTTGAAGTGTTGGCTCGGTTGTTTAATCATTGTTGAGGGTAGCGGTTTTTATTTTAATTCGTATGAAGCAAGCTTATGTAGATATTATTAATAAACGGTGTCTACTTTCGTCGTTTAGATAACACGTGTTGTTTGTCATATAACTATGAGCACTTGTACCGAGTGAATTTATCCATTTCCGAAATTCATCCATTTGTCAGCTCCATTTAAATGATGGAACAGTTTCCATCTTACTACTAATGAACTCCGTCAGTCAACTGACATGCTTTCGTCTGATATGAAGATTTTCATTCCCCAGAACGCGACATTCGACAGGGTCACTAAATAGCGCTGTATTACTATGAAACATGGCAACAATCCAAAGTGCTAATAGTTTTGTGCCTCTTGAGCTAGTGTATGAAATTCTTTAGGATCAATTTCGGTCGTAACTAGCAACATGTGCCTGATACGGAATAGGGTTTGGGCATAGTTCCACGTTGTTCAACGCGAGGATAACTCAAACCAACTGTGACCGTCGTTCGAACTTAAAGAATGTCCTTGATAATTCCGTTGTATTCGGATAAAAAGTATGTAATCAATATCTTGATAAAGAATACCATTTGGGGCACACCCCTCGAACTATCTTTCGGTATCACGTAGCTAATTTATTTCCTCAGATGCCGTAAATCAAATTAACAACACCCAGATTTAAAAATAGAATCGCCAGCTAACCTCAAAATATGCGAATGAACACATTCAAACAATCCAGGGTTGTGGCAAATGTTCTGAATTTTTCCGGTATTCTCCGAATAGAGCAACAACGTCACTTAAAGTGAATAATTTTTTGCAGGTTTGCTTCTCTTTGTGCGGCGATATTCTCCAAGTTTGCTTGGGCATCTCGTTTATGATTTTCCGTTTAATATTCAGTCATGTTTTTAATTAATATTCGTTAAGCACTCGAGCGAAGTACTATAAAATAATCTAAAGGTCAAGGTCACGATATGTGTGATATTTAATATTGAGCCTGGATATTCATCCATGATATGGCGAATAGTTGAAAGATGCAACGATATATCTTGTCGAAGAAAAATTCGCAAACGTTTTGACAATGATACTTGAATTGTCTATTTTAAATGCAGTTTTTTCGGATACATCTTACCACACACATTTCAGAATAGCTAAATTGAACTTTAGCCAAATTATTGGAAAAGAATTTTGGTAACATTTTTATAACAGTGCTGCACAATCAGTAAACATGGGAAACTTCATGGAATTTTTGTTATTTACAAGTGCTGATACTGTATGCCTAACGATGTAGTCAAGTTTGAGTGAGCTTTCTCATTTGGTTCAAGCTTGATATACAATGGAACAGAATAGTTCATCAAGGTTATAGTTGAATGCCCCTGTTGTTTAGAATTCGTACAACGAACCACGATGTTCAAACACAGAATCACATAGTTATTCGTGGTGAAGCACATAAGGCTCTATAACAGTTTCAAGGCTCACTGAACCGAATCTTACTGTCTCCACCTGATTACGGCCACAGCCATAACCGGTAGTCGATGTAATTTCGGGGGATGAGCACAAATCAGAATAGTTTTCATATTTTAAAGCAGTTAGGCATTCTCGCTCGCGCTACCGTGGTAACGCTGTCTGTGATGATGATGAATTACGCAACAACATGATCATGTTTCGCATTTTACCGTTCAGACTATTTTTCGTTTTCTCGTTTAATTACACATTTTAATACAAATATTTGATTGAAATATGTTTGGGACCGATGCTGTAGTTATCATATAAAGAAATTAGTTAGAGCTTCTGACACAAACTTCTCGTCAGATGGACATGGAACATAGCTAAGTATCTATCCACCACCTCTGTTGGACATTACCTTTGAGCAGCTTATAGTAAACCTAAGATACAGTCGTCACGACCTTAACCCAATTATTTATGTACTCTTACGCATGTGAGTCATCAAGGCAACCCACATTGACCGCTTCCAGTTGTATT
>JACCGJ010024945.1:0-11388 GCA_013407085.1 Atriophallophorus winterbourni
GTCGACAGCTTTGTTTACCTTGGCAGTTGTGTCGAAGACGAGATCTCACATCGTGTTCGCAAAGCGGGTGCAGCGTTTGCTAACCTTCGCCACTTGTGGCGTCGACGCGATGTTTCACTCCATACTAAAGGCCGAGTGTACAACGCAGTGGTGCGTGCTACACTCCTTTATGGCTGCGAAATCTGGTCTATCCGAGCGGAAGATGTCCGTCGGCTTTCTGTTTTCGATACCCGTTGCCTGCGTAGGATTGCTCGCATTCGGTGGCAGCATCGTGTTACAAATATAGATGTCTGCAACCGGGTGTTAGGACCAGGTGGCCACGGACTGAGAGAAATGCTGATGCTTTCTCGTTTGCGATGGTTGGGACTGTCTTAAGAATGCTCTCAACCGTTTACCGTACCGCGCCTTATTCGCAGAGCCTGACAGAAGCTGGGAGAAAAGATCGGGCGGCCAGTCCATGACGTGGCGCGTTGGGATGAAGAAACTCACCGTAGCGCTAGGCTCAGTTGGGCGTATTCGTTTGCCTGGGTGAGGTCCAAAAGCTCCAACTAAGAGTTGGCTGGAAACCTCACGCGATATGGCTACAAACGGAAGTCAGTGGCGCCAGTGTATTTCATTATGTGTATCATAAGTTTTTCCAGGTAACTAAAACAAAACAACCGCAAAATCGCCTGCAGTGAAACTACAAAAAACAAGCTGCTTTTTGCATATTCCGCTTGCCTGCTTGCACTATTTTCACGCGCTTGCTTTTCCTGCTTCATATTGCTTGGCACTTTGTCTGGCTCCAGACTTGTGCTTCATGATGATGATGATGATAAGGCACGAAAAACAGAAGTGAGACTACATCGTGCAGCTCAGTACTTGTGGCAAAGCAATTAGCACAGAAGTAATACATGACTGCACATCCGTGCACAAAAATCCATAGCTTAGGTCCATGAGATGAGTTAACCATCTTCAGCAGACTGTTGAAGTCGCATACTAACATGGAGTGATAACTCGTGGTAGTTAGTCATTTCACAAGATGAATACGCATTACCAGCCAGAAGCATGAAATGTCCGGATGAAAACTCACAGCTTTTGTAATATCCCCAATCGTCGTGACGGGATTAAACCCCGCGGAAGGCATTGGGAGACCGAGAGCAGTGCAAGCCGAGTGTAAATGAGCAGACAACTCCATACTGACATCCGAACTCGCTTGTGAGGAGACGTGACTTGGATGCGAGAGAGCGCTTTGAGAACGTTGATTAAGGCGATGCTTGGCTATCAATTCGGTGCACAAATATCCTGAAAGAAATAACGAGTGTCAGCTTTTTGAGATTATTGTTCAGCGTGGATAAACACGGCAACCATTGAAAATGATGGCATTGTGAAATAACCTAGCCACCTGCAGGACAACTTATTCATAGAGGGGGATCTTTCAATCTATCATTCTAACCAACAATCCATGGATTATATATTATATTATATATAGGATCATCAACCTGAATATCAGTCGACATATAAATTCACCAACCCTTCCAACCATTCATTCTTTTGCAAAGGTTACAGAGCTGCAAACAGAAATACACTGGAATCACCTTGTCATTTTATCATATTTCCGTTCAGGACTAAGCAATCTGACACACGTAATCGCTAAATGTGCGGCACTTCAGCTGGATCCAGACTTGTCCATTTATCCGCGCTAGTTTCAGCTATCCCTCTGTCCACCCATTTAGCAAATCGCATATTCTTTTATCCATCCCTCCATCCATTCATCAACACGATATTTCCATTTATTCAACCCTCCCTCAATTCATCCTTCTATCCATCCATCCACCCATCAATGAATTCATAAAACAAACCTATCATCCATCCATTCACTCGTTCATTCTTTTATCCACCCACCCTCCCTCCATCTATTCTTTCATCCACCAACGCATCCATCCATCCATCCATTCATTAACCAATCCATACATCTACCTAACCATTTATCCATCTATACTTTCAGCCATTCCTCAATCAAACGACTAATTCATCATCCATCCATCCCTTCCTCCCTCTCAGTCTTAGATCGAAAATAAAACACGTGTAAAAGCGCGAAAACAAGCTAGAATCTGAAAGAGATATCCAATCGAGAATAACTTGTTCAAATAACGATCCAAAGTTTTGCGAAAATATTACTGTTTGCTAAAATAGTGAAATTATCGACTGAAGAAGATATTCTTTTTAGATTTTGCAAAACGTTTACACGCCGAATGCAAGATTATATCCATTGAGAAAGTAAACGAACTGGCTAGCATGAAACTTACTAAGTAAAGACATGCGGCTGTTGGTTGTGGCAAAGCGTTCATTGGAAGGGCCAATCAGCGAGGAACATGGGCAACCTACAAAGAAAAGAACGTAGAAACTGGGCATAGACTGTGACAATAGAATTCAAAACTGAACGTCTCATCAAACATCGCTACTGTGAAATCTGTTTGCTGAACAGATCATTGAATCATACACGCACTGCCCTTAAGGCGAAATACATCACCCATATTTGTGACTCAGACACGTCTAAGCGGCACAGTCAGGCACTCAGATCTCTAATAAAAGAACCATCTGCAAGTCGCCTAAAGCATCTAGTTCGTTCGTAGAAGGCGTTATTCTCGACGTCCGAATTGGTCGGGGAATAAGTATGTATGAAAGCACAAGCCTGAATCCAGGCAAAGTTGGTACAGTCAGTACCAGTATCTAAATACTGGTAGCCTACCATGATTAGATAGATACAGAGAATAGGAATGGCAGAATCTAGCGTGTTACCCCCATGCAGCTGAGTACCTTTGGCAAATTAATTTAACACGATTATCGCGATAGTACAGAAATACTGCACAATTGTATATCGTGAACTACAACGAATGATAATAGATGCCGCAATTAAACACGTTTGATTGAACAACATTCACGGGCCAAGGAGAAGACCTAAACAACGGGGACAAGTCGGAATCCCTGAGGGAGTTGAATTTAAACATAGTTGATTTAGGCTAATGAAAAAATCAACGCCCAATCTCTTTAAAAGAAGTTTCACTACGGATGTAACGTTTGATTGCTCTTGTACGCCGTCAGGTAGAGTAGCAAGGAAAGCTCGATAAGATGCTCCACAATAAAAGCAGCAAGAAAGCTGTCGTCGCTCTACTCGTTAACGAAAACGGATTAATTGAGTGTTTGATTCGAAACGTAAGCTTAATATTCTACACCTCCAATGCCTTTTTAGGTGTCATCTTTCCACTTCAAGATTTTATCACGTCATGTTTGCATAGCAGTTGAGAAGTCTCTACTTGCTGCCGAGACAACAATCGCCAAACGACAGAAATTGGGGTTACACTTCGAGACCAGCAGCAGATAGAGAATGTTAGCACTTATTGCACGATATACAATTCTTCAAGGTGAGCGCACGAATGTGCAGTTGTGAAGTGCATCTGTACTGCACGTGCTACACCGTGCTTAAATGATTTGCTAAGGGTATTGAGCTGCATGTGGAAACTCGTGAGAGTCTAACTGCCATTCTGCTTTATATCGATCTAGGCCTGAGCAACATGCAGTTTTTAATTGTGCGGCACTTCGCCAGGATCCGGGTTTGTGATTTCATACACCCACACACTCATACGGGTGAGCACGTGACGAGGTTAGCACGAAATTACTCAACAAACCAGATCGAAGTGACAACAGAGTTGGTGCTTTGTTGTGATTTTAAGAATTGCTTATAAAAGATAGGCATGTATTAGTTTTCTGTCATGCGCGTAATAGACATTTAACTAATTGGCGTTCTCTTGCTTTGTAAGAATCGGGGGTTGTGGTTAACGCATTGCCCTCCAGGAGCGAATCATTACGCAATGGACGGTTAGACAGAAAGCAAGGGGTTAACGTACACAAACGTCGCTAGTTAGGCCACGAATTGCGAATCATCATTTATCTATCGCGGTTTTGTTTGCGATTCTTAATTCGCATTGGAGTCGTTGCAAAGGTGGCCATACTCTGAATTGCCCGAAGCAGAAAGCTTTGACTGCTAAACTAGCAGCGGTCGCTACACACGTTTCTCAGGTTGGAGTCCAATAGATCAAAACTAAGTTCTTACCCTTGGAGATATAGCTCAAAATGGTGTCCAATGGGGGTCATTTTTTTTAGACATCTTGGGGTGTTTTAATGAACTTTAGGTTTTCAAGTGACATGGCGAGGAAAGCTTCTTAGGATGAAATCACAAGCCTCGTCCAGGCACAGTCAGAGACTGCACGTGGGCTAAGATACTGTCATGTTGCTCAGGACTAGACAGTTAAGGGGAAGGAAAATAGAAATAGCAGTGAGACTTCAGCATGTATTCGCATGCAGCTCACTACCGGTGACAACTAACTTTAGCGCGGCGTTAGCTGCGTAGCACGGAAGTGCTGCACGATTGCACATCTGTGCACAAAAGCTTGTTAGGATGCGTGACAATGTTTGATTCGAGGTGTAGGCACCTCATCCCAGTGTCTGCGCCTAATCTTCAATAAGCTCAGTAGCTTTTTAGTTCCTATCCTTCCCTATCCTTTTAAATTTTTACAATGTCATGGTTGTATGACAGTTAAGCGCTTTGTACTTGCTAGCCGGTGTCAATGCTATTCAAATGAATGATGATGGCGTTGAAAGTGTCAAGGTACGGGTAAACAACGTAATCGACTTTAGGACCTCAATTCACCGGTCTAATCTCCCTCCATACAATATGGCCATAAATTATTACATAACACAAACACTCACCATATTCTGATAGAAAGGTTTCTATGGATTTAGCAACAGATTCCTGATCACCGGATGCTAAATTATATGAACAACATTGATTCATAATTACATGAAACAGTCGTCAGTTCAGCTGGAAATTTTGAATCGGTAGTCAGCTGCGATGCTATATCCGATACGACCTCGGCGAACGTCGCGTCATCTTCACAAGCTGCTTTCCAGTTATGTTTAAATCTATGAAGCAGGGTAAAAGTATCCTGTAACATACTTTAGTAAACTGAAACACTTGTCCAAATCGTTTTTATATTTCGGAGCCATGGAATCGGATTACAGTTACAATTAGCTATATACAAAAGAAAAATGAATATTCTGAAAAAACGAAACCATTAAAACATAGGGCAAAAGCTTGAGGGACGGCAAATATCAACATAACAAAAATTAGTTTCAGACATTGTAATAAAACATAAGGTACGTCAGTCGTCAAAGTGTTGCACAGACAACCAGCGAAAAATAATAGTAGCACCTTAATGGCTTAAACAAGTAAAAGCGCACGAAAAACGTAAGGAGTGCCCTGCCGGCTTCTTATTCAAAAGTGATTGATGTGCTAACTGCATAGTTTGATGAACGGTGGAATACAACATCCACGTCCATCCCTGGTTGCTTTATACTAAATTGCATGGATGTGCAATCATGCAGCACACCTGTACTGTGCAGCTAACACTGTGCTAAATTGATATGCAATCGGTAATGAGCTGCATGCGAATACACGCTGTAGTCTCACTACCATTGCTACTTTCCTATCCCATATCTGTCTAGGCCTGGGCAACCTTACTGTATCTTAGCCCACGTGCAGTCTTTGACTGAGCGGCACTTTGTCTGTATTAGGCTTGTGATTTTATACATACATACAAGAAACGATATCCGAGAAAGAGATCGGTGTAGTCGATGGGTTGTGTTAACCAGTAGAAGAAGGAAAAACCTTTATCCGAAAATATTTGAACTTTCAGTTGGTTTCTCATGTTTAAACGCCTATGAAGATTATACATAATACAGTTCCAGGAAAATAAGCATATATCGAAGAGATGAAATTGACCTTAGTTCTTCAATAAGGTGCTCCTTTTCGAAGATATTTTGATGCAAACGGAGTAAAGGACTTTTGATAAGATATGTTCTGGCAGGTAATATAACAACTTTTAATTGGGTCTCGGACGGTTAAAACAGCATGTTGCAGCGGACGTGAAGTATATTTATATGTGAAGGATATTGATCTAAAGTTCGCACTTCCAGAGCTACGGTAGCTTTTCGTAAATTGGGTCATCTGTGGCGTCAGCCAAGTTTGTCTCTAAAGCTCAAGGGTAGATTCTATAAGACTACAGTACGTGCGGTTGTATTTGCGGATGTGAAACCTGGACACCCTGTCTCAGCAATCACCTTAGTTACTTGGCAGCATCAAATGCGTAACGTAACTATCTGTAATAGAAGCTTTGTTAGCGGCGTACACATCGAAAAACAAGTTAACGTACAGACTTCGCTGGTTAGAGCAGGTATTGCGAATGGTAAATCATCGTTTTCCTGATGCGGTTTTGTTTGCCACTCCTAACTCGGAATGGCGTCGTTAAGGGTGGCCAGACTTTGACTTGGCTCAAGCAGATAAAGGCTTTGACATTTAAACTAGATGCAGTTGGTGCGACCCATCTCCCATGTTGGGGTCCAAATGATGAGAATTCGCAGTGGTTTCTAACCCTTAGTAATATGGCTCAAAATTGTGTTCATTGGCGGTCTTTGTGTAGGCATCATGAAGTGTTTGATTAATCTTGTCTGTTGTTAAGTGAAGTGGCGAGGAAAGCTTGTTATGATGCGTGACAGTGAAAGCCGCAAGGAAGCTGTCATGCTGATGTCGCTCTACTAGTTTACAACACTTCCTTAAATGCATGTTTGATTCGAGGTGTAGGCACCTCATCCCAGTGTGTCTGTGCCTAATCTTTTTAGGTTTCACTCTTCTTCACCCTTTCAGAATTTTTAAGATGTAATGGTAGTATGGCAGTTAAGCATGGGGTACTTGTTACCGTGTAGTGCTGTCAATGGTGATGATGATGATATCTGTTCATGCCTTGGCAAATTGACAATATCTTAGCCCCTGTGCAATCTATGACTGTGCGGCATTTTGCCTGGATCAGGCTTGCGATTTTATACATATATTTAGGCACATGAACTGGGGTAATATATCAGTTGGTAGGGGGTTACTTTCATGTTGACACGCCATCTGAAACTGATTAGGAATGAAGGAAACTCTAGTAATGATATTCGAGATAAGTAATATTTTATAATACGCCACTAATGTTGCCTGGTTCCCTTTATCGAAAGCTTCTCTGAAATATATAAGCACCATTCAGAACCCTCCTCTAGTAGTATGAAGTCGTCAGTATGTTGACAACGCAAGATTTTTGCTCGGGCTGGCTTGCCGAAATACCTCCACGTGGTGCCAGCTGGGTGGGCTCGGTTCTCCGAGCTCAGCGAAAGGTTCGGCGGTGGTGTCTGAGGGTGTGGTGGGTTTTCGCCTGGCAAGCGTTCTCCCTATAAAAAGCCACAAAAATCCAATGATGACATCACGACGCGGCGGATGTGACTCGCCGCTCCAAAAGTCACTGCCCCTTGTCCTATCCAAGGACATTGTATGGTGCACAGGCAAAAACTGAAGTCACCAACCTATCAACGGGGTTATCGGGCTCCGAACTGGAAATTCCCAGAAAAGGGCGTATGAACCGCTTCGTCGGTCACCGGCCACCGATAGGTGCGAACCTCTCTCGCTCCACTGCCTTGTGGGTAAAGGCTCGGGGTGGGACCCCCTAAACGAAATCTCCCCTACTTCGGTGTAGGCAACCGGGTAGTATCATGCCTACGTTCAACGATGCCGATGACAACGCTTTGTACCCCCTTCTCGCTTTGTACATCTCATTGTTTATGTTGAACGGCACTATATCTGTATCAGATTGTGCAAATATAATATAATAAAGTTGTGTCTTGTAAGCAGTCTGTAAGAGCGATTGGTTAGTCTTTTTATTTAGAAGCTTGACATGTTGTTGTGAAAGACATGGTAATTTGCATCTGGGTGATGTGACAGCGATTCCTGCTTGATATGGGGCAGTGTTCAACATTTGCCCCATCTACCATTTTTCCCCATTTCTATTTCCATTTTCTCCCATCATATTTGTCTAGGCCTGGGCAACCTGACAGTATCTTAGCCCACGTGCAGTCGCTGACTGGCGGCACTTTGCTATGATCAGGCTTGTGCTTTCATACATACTGTCAGGTTGCTTTTCCTGTCACATCACTGAACCTAATCTCACCATCTCCACCTGATTACGGCAAACAGCCAGAAACCGGTAGTGAAGTGTAATTTCGGGGAATGTGAGCAACACATCACTTTGGTCATCCATAAGCGCCTTGAGTGCTTGACCAGGAATCCTTTTGTGATTTTCTATTTAAACATCGAGGTTCGTTGTACAAACCTCGTTAAAACGCAACTTCACAGTCTAACTTTGTTTACCAATTTTCCATTGTTTCAATGCTCATTGAACTTGTTCTTACTAAAAACAGCCAGAACCCGTTATTGGTGTGTAAGTGATGGGGATGTGAGTACCACAATATATTATCATTTTCATTCACCATCAAAACGACATAATTGGTCTTTGCTTCATCATATGTTACATGTTTTCACCTACTCACCTCCACCCGTCATTGTAGTATACCGCTCGTGTAACTTTTTTTTCTTTCCATCGACCTTAGCCGTATATTTCACCTGGCAAACAGCGAAGACGAAGTACCCCTTGTTCGGGCAGCAGCGGTCCAGCAATTAGTCGAACTGGCGAAGCTTATCGGGCCCGATTTGAAAGCGGAATTATGCCTGCTGCTTCCACAGTGAGTCGTTTTTGTTTTGCAAACGATTATCGAGTAAATGGAATAAAGCTTGTTTTCTTGTTTTCATTCTTTATTTCATCTCCTTCTTCCGTTAGCTTCTCTTACGGCTTGTTGCTCACCTGGTTTTTGAGGCTAAATGCTATTTCTTGCCGCAAATGTCATAGCTGCGTGGTAGTCAAGCATCATCATCATCATCACAGACAGCATTACACCAGTAGCACGTACCGAATGCTTAACTGCCACACAACCATGAAAAAGTAAAATTCTAAAAGATGGGGAAGGGTGTGACTTAAATTGCTACGGCTTCTATAGAAGAGTAAGCACAAACAAACGGGGTAGAGGTGCCTACATCTCGAATGGAACATTCATTCAATCAAGTTTCGTGAACGAGTAGAGCGACATCAGCATGGCAGCTTCCTTGTGGCTTTCACTGTCATGCATCATAACAAGCTTTTCTCGTCACTCCGCTTGACAACATACAAGGTTAAGCAAACACTCCAAGAAGATGCTTAGTACAGGACCGCCATTGAACACGGTTTCGGGACATATCCTGAAGCGTAACTAGCCATTGCGATATCTGATCGTGGGGACACCAGTCAGGAAGACGCGCTGCGCCTAGAATGTTGCGGAGACATCGGTTGTCAAATACTTGGAGACGCCGAATGTGTTCTTTACGTTAGGTCCAGGTTTTGCACCCATACAGTAACACAGCCCGAACTTTCCCTTTATATACTCTACCCTTGAATAACAGAAGTGACCAAGGTTGCGGAATGCTATGGTCGCTTTAGAAATGCGTGCCGAGACCTCGTCGTCTAACGATGCAGAATTATTTATACAGCTCCAAAGATACGTATAACGATCTACAATTTCAAACGCCTGATTGTCAAGTAATATTACCCTTCGTCATTGCGACGATCGCCAATTTACGACAGCCATTATCGATATGAATTTAGTTCGCAGCTAAATAGTTTTTCGTGACCACCAATGAATAAACCCGGTTTGCGTATGCGATGAATGTTACCTTGCTTCTATGTGAACTGTGTATGCCAGACTGTTACATGCCTCTACCCCCGCATCTGGACTCATTGTCTGCATCCACTACCTGATATTTCTCTGGTTTGTTTTTTCTCTTATTTATGCATAGTGGGGACCCCAAACCCCCACTGCCTTGTGAGTCACCCGATTGCGGGAAAGGCTTCGGGAGAAAACCCCGAGGAAAAATCCGGAGAGAAGTCTCGTAGATAGATAACTGGCGCACAGCGCGTTTATCTGCCAACTCCCTGGTGCCTTGTAGGTTGCACTTGGCTGTGCAAAGGCTAGAGAGGTGTACTCGAACACACACCGAGTGGTGCTGGGGACATCACTTGTACACTACCCCCAAGAAACTTCATGATGTTTCAATGGGTCTGCGTACCGTCTACGGAGTTCGCAGGTGGGAACGAGACTGTGTCACGATCTACAACGATCTCGCCTCCGATCGACGTGCGTGGGCTGGTGCGATCCGAGACATCAATGAAGCCGGCTAATCCACCCATGGAGCCAGCCGCACAAAAGTAAAAAGTAAAAGTAAGTAAGTATAGTGGGGAGGTCTTCGTCTATCCCCACTGGCAACACTGTGTGTCCGAGCAATCCCGGTTAAGAATTGTCGCATGCCTCTGCCCACCGGAGTACAAGGGCCAGGGTCCACTTGGGGTCCAGGGCATTCGTGATACTGACGCCACAGGACACCCAATATAGTTATCAAGCTTAGTTTTTCGACATATTGGCTCCTACGACTTTCTCTGGTTGAACCATTACGATTCTAATTTTCTAATACGACCGTGCAGTTTTTCTGTATTTCACGGGCAACATCACGCTAACGTGATTTGCTCCCGGTACTCAGCTGTAGGCGAAAACACGTTATAGTTCAGTGTTGTAGCTTGGGGACGTGTCGCCATCTAGTTGAATAACATTGTCATCAGAAACTTGTTTCAAAGCGCTCTTTGCGTTAGATTATTTTATTCGTGTCCCGTGGTGTTTGTAGTTGCCCGATTGGTTGATTTCAAGTTCACACTTTGACTTATGCGGTTTCTGATTGGTGCGTTGGTGTCATCCAATCGTATTGGTTACGTTAGCCTGTGTACACGTTTTCTCATTGGTCCGTATGTTGCGTCCAGTCGGATGTGCTAGTTAATCGATAGTGTGGTCCTATGCCATGCCTCAAACAATTCTCTAACATGTCGTGTTCTTCTGTCGGCTACGGTTCTAGTTTCGTGTCTTCCTTAATCTGTGTGCAGTGTGAAAGAATGCCAAATAGTTTAGCTAGAAGGCTGCTCAAAAAATCATACCACGAGGAGATCTAGTCGACAGCTCATTTTGTAATTTCCATTCTTTGTGTAAACCTCTTCCAACGGTTTTCCACGGCCTTGTTTGCGCTACGACGCACCGATAAGCCAGATCCAACATCCTTTGACCATCAATATTCAGCGAGATTTCTGATTAATTCTTGTACACTATGTTCCTTTTCAGACTCCCCAGAGCCCTGCTTAAGTTCCATCTCTTTAGCATAACGCGAAAGTTGTCATTCATTGGGTTTTTTCTCGTTAGAATCTACCTGGCACGGATGTGCAATCGTGCAGCATTTCTGTGCTGTGCGGCTAACATCGTGCTAAATTGATTGGCCACGAGTAGTGAGCTGCACGATGAAACACGCTGGAGTCTTACTACCATTTCTATTTTCATTGTCATATCAGTCTAGGCCTG
>JACCGJ010024949.1:0-16701 GCA_013407085.1 Atriophallophorus winterbourni
CATCTCCACCAATCGTAAGGCACACTTTATGAGTGTCATTTGTACTGACGTTCCTGAGCCAGAATGCACTCTCTTCAAAGACCGTCAAAGGCATGATGAAGAAAAATGGAAGGAACTGTGTGAACTTATGAAAATTGGAACTGTAGTGCCGTTAGCATTGACTCGTTTAACTAGACGGCGTGATTCACCTCATCAGGATAAACCCAGACTTTTGAGGGTTAACTTAGATAATGAGCGTGACCTGGAAAACGTATTACTAAATTCTTACCTACTTGGGTCTAACGATTCACTGAATATTCGTATTCATGTTGATATTCCATGGTCCGAAAGGAGGAACAATACATACGACAAAAGAAAGACATCTAATCGCAATCTCATCATCCTCGGAGTTCCAGAACTGGCAGGCAATCCTGAGGCTAACGAGCGAGCTGAGCATGACTACAGGCAATGGAGTTTTCTGGCTGATACAATTTTCGTCGAAAAGGCCGTTGTCGTGGATACTTTTAGACTGCCTTCCTCAGCAAAATACAAAGGTAATGGGCCACGTCCATTAAAAATAAACTTCCTAATGAGTACTATGGTTGATACTGTACGTTCCAACTGGAAAAGCTGAAAACACAAAATCCCAAAAGGTGTAATCCTTAGCGATCACATAAACACTGATATAAATGCAGCCCATTCTGCATTAAATACTGTCAGGATTGATGAAGCCCTATCAACTGAACCAAGAAATGAATCTTCAGCTGGGACACAAAATCAGCAATCGAACGCAAAGCCACCCCAACTGACTCCAAAGAGTGAACTGAAGCCAGATAAAGAAATCTTTTTCGGCCAAAAAGAGGACTCGATTTGCGCCTCCCAACCTGAAACGACCGATATGCTACTTAACTTGTCAAAAAACAGAACAGTGCCGACTCTTCCAGAGTCGGCGTGACAATGACGGTTGTCTCAGACTATGACATCACACGACACCATCCATCTTTGCTTACCAAAACTGTTCTTGGATGCCTCTATACCAATGCCCAATGCTTGATTAACAAATTTGCCGAACTTGTCGCTCGGTTTGAGACTAAACGACCTCAGCTAATTGCCATTACCGAAACTTGGCTTAGCCCGGAAATCCACGATTGTGAGTTAGAGATTGCTGGCATGTCACTGCTCCGCCGAGACCGTGCATCACGTGGAGGAGGTGTGGCACTCTATTATGATCAGAGACTCAAGTGCAGAGAAATGACGGATTCCGACTTGGTGCTTCAGGACACGCTATGGTGTTTGTTGACAACGGTACAGGCGATGATTGCACAATCGGCGTAATTTATCGCCCACCAGCAGCCCCGGAAGTGTATAATACGAATCTACTCGACAAGCTACGCTTGATTGCCTCGAGATATCATACCAGAATCTTGATCATGGGAGACTTTAATCTGCCTAACTTGCTGAAGACGAACCAAATTTCTCACACCTCCACTGCTGCCATCTTCCAGCAGCTGTTTGACGAAATTCCTTTGTATAATCACGTTGAAAGCAATACAAGATACAGAGGGAGAGATATGCCTTCAATGATCGATCGATCGTATCTTGAACTGAGAGGACTCCGTCGAAAGCATACATACGATTGTCCGCTAGTTCGAGCAACCATTTTGGTCTCGAATTTTGACTACCTATGTCGAGCAGAGCGAACAAACGATAGAACAAAATTCATCAGAAAGGTATGCCTATCAAAATTATCAAACGCCTTAAGTTTGATTAACGATTGGCAAATTGAAGGCATAGGAGTAAAAGAGCAGTGGTGTAGCATTTTGACCAATCTACACCGGGAAATCAACTCACACTCAGCATTCGTACCAAAACAGTGTGGAAAGGCATTTGAATTTAAAATCCCCAGTCGCACTCGGAAATGGATTAAACTGCGAAATAAGGCTTGGATAAACCATCGCCAGTTAACCACCGATGCCACATGGGAGACCTTTAGAAAACTAAGAAACCATGTCATCAAACTTATTGCTAAAGACAAAATACAGTATCAAGCTGTCATAATGTCTAAAATGGAACGGAATCCCAAGCTTCTTTACCAGATTGTGAACAAGCAGTGTTCAGTGAAACCAGGAGTTGCGGCCTTGCGGACGCCCACTGGAATGACCACAAATGCAGCTGACACCGCGGATGCTTTGGTAAATTTTTATGCTACAGTATTTTGTCCAAAGGAAAGCGTGGATATACAAATGGATCCAGAAATAACGCATCCTCTACCATTGGACACAATAACCATCAACAAAGAAGAGGTGCTAGGAACACTACTATCGTTGGATCCCAGAAAATCCCCTGGTTGTGATAAAATTACCCCGAATATACTCAAGCATTGTGCACAATCTCTATGCGGACCTCTAACTCAGTTATTCTGCGAATCGTTGACGCAAAGTGTCATACCGACTGAATGGAAATCTGGTATAATCTCCCGATTTTCAAAGGCGGGGTGCGTTCGGTGCCCGCAAATTACAGACATGTTACTTTGTTGTCCGCCGTATCCAAGGTACTCGAAAGGATCGTGGCAAAAAAACTGAGCAAATACCTTGAGGAAAATAAGCTATTTTCGGGAGCCCAACACGGTTTTAGAAGGGGATACTCCTGCCTTACTAACCTTCTCCTCACCCTTGACGACTGGACTCGAACAGTGGATGCTGGGGATACTATCCATGTATGTTACCTCGATATGTCGAAAGCATTTGACCGTGTAAACCACAGTATTCTCTTGCAGAAGCTGGAACGTTGTGGTATCACTGGAAGTCTGTTAGCATGGTTAGAAAATTACCTGACTGATCGGTTTTTTCAAGTCTCTGTGGACGGTGCTCTATCGAAGTCGGTAGCCGTGACAAGTGGAGTGCCTCAGGGATCCGTCCTCGGACCAATCCTCTTCGCACTTTATGCTAATGACATACCAGCTCTCATCAAATGCAAGATCGTACTGTTCGCGGACGATATAAAAGTTTGGTCTAAGATAAGTAAGTCGGAGGACTGCGAACTGCTCCAGAAGGATCTGGAAAACCTACAGGCTTGGTCCCTTAAAAATCGCATATTTTTCAATTTCCAAAAGTGTCACATGTTAAACATTGGCAAATATGTGGAGTACCAGTATTTTCTTGGATCACACAGCCTCTCGTGGACCATGAAACAAAGGGACTTGGGTGTGTTAATAAGCAACACCCTAGGGATGTCGAGCCACTGCAACTACGTCTATCGCAAAACATCACAGAAATTGTCACTCCTAAAGAGAATTTTCGGTAGGTTCTCAAAACAGACAATTCCCTGTATTATAAATACGTACATCAGCCCCACGATGGAATATGCGGTTCAAGCATGGTCGCCATGGCTTAAAAAAGATGTTGCGACTTTGCAACGAATATATCATCGAGCTACCAAACTTGTCACTGGACTCAGCCGGAAACCCTACAATGAGCGAATCAAAACGCTGAATTTATTTGATTATCCACGTCGTCGTATCCGAGGCGATTTGATTCTGGTTTACAATATTTTGAATACTGAAAATCACCCTCTAAAATGCTTATTGAATCTACGGAGCTCGCATAATACAAGAGCTCACACACTTACTCTAACTGTCCGTCACTCGAGACTAAACTGCAGATGACATTTTTTGCCGTGCGAGTTTGTTTTACTTGGAACAATCTGCCAGATAATGTTGTGAACTCACCAAACCAGCAAACTTTCAAGAGAAGCCTTGATGCCTATTTGACCCTAAACCCGTGCATTGAAGAAAACTATACATCTTAACACCATATACCTACATTTGTTATCCCACTAATCGAAAACAATTTCTGCCCTTGGATATTTACTTGATTTTTGAACTGCCCAGTAAGCAATCTAATCCCATTTTTGCTTGTTATATTATTCGTTGTTGTCATATTATTTTGTGGTTTTTTGTAAAGCTATATGCTTTTTAGACCATTAAAATTGAATTGAATTGAATTGAATTGTCCTGTATATACTAAACGCGTTTGATCAATCAGCATTCTCTTGGGTTTTGGGATTTATGAGTGAACGCGATTAGCATTGGACAGGTAAACTTCAGGGATGAATCGAGACACAATCGATGTGCATGCGTGCAACGTGGTGATACTTTACTTTTACTTAACTTTTGTGCGACTATCTCCTCCAGGAGGATCAGTCGGCTTCATTGACGTCAGAGATTGCAGCCTACCCAGCTCGTGGTTAGAAGCGAGATCCGCGCAATTGTAAGCCAGGTGCGGTCCCATGTGCGCCATCCGTAAACCGATCGTAGACCAAGCAGCTCTAAGTCCGATCTCACGGTAGCGAGCCAAGTCTTACATTTGTCCTCCGCTACGACAACGCCATTCTGCGCAGGGTGTCGGCGATAGTGACACCTGTTAAGTTCAGCGTCCGAGCGTCTCAGGATGTGGCCGAACCATCTCAGTCGGTATTGTCGTAATATCGAACTCAGGCGAGGGATATCAAAACAACGGTGGCGAACCTCGTCATTCGTTACTCGCTCATCCCATCGAACATTGAGGATGCGTCGGAGACACCAGTGATCGAAAACCTCTAGTTTCCGCATATCCTCCACGAGGCCACGTCTCGCATCCATAAGTGAGAACTGGGCGAATCGCCGCTCTGTAAACGCGCAGTTTTGTACGTCGGCTGATTTCTCTACGGATAAATAGAACCCAACGTAGTTGCAAAAACGCCGTGCGCGCAGCGTGTACACGGGTCATTATCTCATTCCTGGCTTGGCCTGACGGTAGCACGCACGAACCAATGTAACGAAAAGTGTTCACTATCTACATGTTCTTGCCACCAATCTTGAGAAGCAGATGAGGTGAAAACGTGGTTGTTGTTGATATGTGATAATTGGCCAGATGTTTGCCACTTGTTGACCTGAAATAACTTTTCGCAATTACTCCCGGCTACTCTACCCCCCCGCGGATAGAATTTTACGGGTAACGAGTACCGAATGTTTGACTGCCAGTTAATTATGGAACAATATAATTCTAAAGTGCGGGGCAAATAGCATTCTTAAAACCTGCTGAACTTGCAGAAGATCCAGCAAATAAATGTTGGGATAAGGTGGCTACACCACGAAGGCTTTGTACGAATATTCCGTAAGATTTTGCGCTATTTTTATGAGAGTAACGTAGACAATGACACAGAACGTTTTACAGTAAGTTTATTGCAAGGTAAGTTTGCTCATGTCAACGCAAAGATTAATCGGTTAGCCAATTTCGCACCAGAAGATGCAACTGCTGGTTGAAGCTGTGCTACTTCAGTTTGAGTGCGCCAAGTAGAATAACCGAACTCGTGCAGTCGGAAAAAGGGACGATACTGGTTAATCACTAATCATATTGTGTTCCGGTTAACGAAGTAAGCATGTGCCATGGGAAGAATTAAAAGCATTTCATGTACGACCAACCGATGATTGAATATAAACATGGAAACCAAAAGATTGCTTTTATTGTTTAGGGTCCGTGATGGCATTTGGGAAGAAGTACGTCTTCTACATTGGCTATTCTTTCGACCCCACTACAGTTCTACAATAAAGAAATTGTGACTCAAACTTATGCGTTAGCCCAGCATTCAGTCCAATTGATAGAAGCACGGCATCATTGAGGGTGAGTTTTGATGAATTCAGTTTTGGAATCCGGTACAATGGTCCTAGCGTCTTGATGTGGAAAAACTGTTTATGGAGAATGCATTAAAGTAAATCTAAAACCAGGAATTAACTCACAGATAAATACTCAGTAGATAGAACGTGCCCAGTGCTAGCAAAGCTATAAGAAACATGTTCACGTAGATATCTTTCCGGTCTTCCAAAATATTGTAGATCGTGTAGTGCATATCATCTTCCGCTTTCCCCACCTATAATAAAAATATCATCGTTAACTTTTATCACAACTGCTGAACTATTATCGTTAATAACGTATTCCAATATTAACATTAAATCGTTCTATTAATCATAGTTTGCATTGGTCATAACATAGGTCTTGAAACCGTACGTGAGATTATGGTCAGATGGTGCCGTTGAGGCTGAAGTTATGAGTAGACGTGACCACAGGTTGTCATAGCCGGGTGTAACAGTGGGGATAAGGTCCCACTGTCTATAAAATGCTCCTATATGGCGCGCGTCTCAACTAGCCTTTCACAATCAAGTCCAGCTTCTGGCCTGCACGAGTGGCTCCCCGAGCTCAGCGGAACTGATTGGCCTCCTGAAAACCAGTTTGCTTCGGGCAGATAGAGCTCTTTAGCCTGAGTTGGCATTTCATCTAAGGTAAGGAAAACCCTGATTTTAAACCTCCGCTGCCTTGCGGGATACCCGATCGCGGGAAAGGCTTCGGGAGAAAACCTTGAGGAAAAATCTGGAGCAGTGTCTCTTAGACGGTTAGTTGGTGCACACACCCTCTTTCTGGCAACTCCCTGCTGCCTTGCAGGTCGCACTTGGTTGTACAATGGCGAGAGAAGCTGACTCAAACAAACGCCAAGTGGTGCTGGGGACTCCGCTTTGTACCCAAATTTCCAAGACTCTGCATTGAAGCCAACTCATCCTCTGGGAGGAGATATTCGCACAAAAGTAAAGTAAAGTAAGTAGACGTGACCTAATTCCGTCAACCTATTTGATTACGTAAGATACGATGCATATTGAAAAGAAATGTGTGTGCAATCGGTTAGTGTACGTTTCAGCTAGCGTTTCACTTCTGGCACAGAAGCTTCGTAAGAACGAGAATGATAATCAGGACACGGGACTTGACAAAAAAGTAGTCAACCTACCAGCTCTGTTTCAACCTTACCGTTAAACAGAATATAGTAAGCCTATAGGGCGTCAAATTATGTAGGCCTGAATAGAATCAGTGGTCATGCCTACGTCATGTCTAATAGAATTATACTATCTCTGACCAGCTATCTCCAATAAACTGTCAGTGGCATTAAACATACTGAAAGCTTTGATTAAACTTTAGAATGATATTTGAGCAAGTGAATGATTAATAGAAGTAGCTAGAATTCATAACCAATAGGCGGGTAAATTGCGGGCTACATGCTAAAATCGGTTCAGCAATTCGGCATACTCGTATCAAGGTCACGAAACCCGGATGGGTGCAAGCGCAGTTCAAATCACCGAATTCGTTGTTAGTCAATTCACAATGCTCAAGCGAGGTTTCGGTTTGTCGGAAGGGTAGCTTTAATGGCATCCACAGGCAACGATAATACTCCAATTGAGCGTGTTGAGATCGGAGAAAGCGTATGCTGTAATGAAACTGTTAAACAAAAAAGAGAATCATGATGTATTTAATCGTGTGAAACGAATTGCGCATTGTGGGGATAAAACACAATCAAAAATAGACGATCTATTAGTGTGTTTACCACGCGGTAAACAATTCATGTTTTTATACTGTCATGATGGTCATAAGTAAAGAACATAAATGATAGCTCGCAAAACAAAGGAACATTTGGGACGAAAATACAAAGTTGTTGGGTAAAAATATAATTCAATGTTTAATCTAGATTAAAGATCCTGATGTTTTCTAGTACATAGTGGAGCAATCAATTAAAGGTAGAACTAGTGTGATGAGATACTACCGGGACGGCAGTAATTCTTAAATACCAACTGATTTTGAGCTTAGCCGCAACACATACTCGACGATATCATTAAAAAGTGAGAGGAGTGAGGGAAACTGCCATCAGCCCGACAGCGTTCCGTCTCCGGATAGCATTTTGTGATGAGTTTTGTAGCATTTGTAATGATCTGACATCAATTGGATAGTAGGCGTGAAACCGGAATCCACAATACGCGACTGCCGTAGTGAAGTCTGTCACGTTCGGGCTGTTACAAGCTTTGAGGCGATAGACATTGTTTTTGCGCTTAGTAACATTCACCTGACTGCGCGTCCCTAGAGAGCGAGAATCAATTCACAAAGTTGATCACGACGGTTCATAATGGAAGCACTGGACTCGAGTTTCGCTCTTATTTGAGCTCATCAGCAGTGCATATCCTCCGCTTCGGGGGTGGGGTTCGAACCCCCGACCACCATTGTAGTCCCATGCCTTAACGACCTGGGCCTCCGTCCACCGTTTGACCGATGGCAATTAAGCGTTTATGAACTGTTCTTCAGACTGGCACATTTGAGTAACTTTGTTTGCCCGACCAGTTCAGAAGGAGCCAGTAACATCTGTTGGGGTCGCCCAACCGAACAGATCTCCGTGTCAGGTCTTCCCATCGGATACAGTGTAAGCTAACACCGATCAGATCTGATGGGCATTGTTGTTTAAGCAAGGTTTGGAGAATATGTTGTTTATATATGCGACCACAACAGATGTTACTGGCTCCTTCTGAACTGGCCGGGCAAACAAAGCTCCTCAAATGTGCCAGTCTGGAGAACAGTTCATAAACGCTTAATTGCCATCGGTCAAACGGTGGACGGAGGCCCAGGTCGTTAATTCATGGGACTACAATGGTGGTCAAGGGTTCGAACCCCACCCCCGAAGCGGAGGATATGCACTGCTGATGAGCTCAACTAAGAGCGAAACTCGAGTCCAGTGCTTCCATTATGGACCGTCGTGATCAACTTTGTGAATAGTTCGATGGGCTTGGCACGGATGAGTGGTCACAAATATAAACAACCTATTCTCCAAACCTTGCTTAAGCGAGAATCAACCTTGGAGTCTGATCGCGCATGCTTAGACCGGCAAAATGGCTCGTTATATACTACATTATCGTAATGTTGAGCTCTATTCGACTGATAAACGTGTACTGGTAAAATGGCCTATCATTGACAGTGCAATTGAAGATTGCCATTCAAGACACTAGTATTCAAATTCGTCTGAACATTTTTCACAAAGGTGAACAGTGTAAGGTCTAAAGAAAGCATTCAGTTGCATAATAGGGAACGAATGTACTTGATGATGCAGGAATTACAGGTTTAAATTGAGAATTCCGTTTAGACAAGTAGATTATCCAGCTTCGTTCCTTAGATGACAACTCAGAGCCTACTTTTTTGTAAGTTATTTGCAGATCGTTGAAAATTTCTTGAAGCACTGCTGAAGAGGGATGATTTAACCACGATTAGCTATATAAAATGTTTGGAGACAAAACTGAAACTTCATTTATAATAAAATACAACGAACTCGGATTTGAATCTAATGGCACTATACAATTGGCATCCATATGATAATTTTTACTTGGGATCTGTACAATAAGTGTCACTCTGATATAATTCTTCAGTATTGTACATTACCGCTTCAGATAGTTAGGCGACAGTATCAATCATGGAAAATAAAACTGCTGAGGCTCAATTAAAACCCCTTTTAAATGGAGATCCATGCAATTCGTTGATTATTAATTCACTCATAACTGAGTAAGGATTGATTCCAGAAGGATGCGGTTTAATTTGTGCTCTCAGTGCTACTAAGGTTGTGAATAGAATATAGTATTCTTCTCTTTTCAAGCAATTTTGTTTTAGCTTCGGATGGAAACAGATTTATGGTGATACGGCCAGTTAGGATTTAACATCATGTGAAGAAATTCACGGTGGGCTCGATTATCTTATCAAATCTGCAAGCTTGGCTAGACCGATTGGTGTTTATACTCCGTGTTCCGATTATCATTGTGTTCTTGCTCAACTGAAAATCATTTCATCGAGAGGCTGTGTGAGGCCTTTCTTACGAGGAACAAGATGCGTTTTATAGGATAGTATCACAATATAAGAAGAAAATTTTATTTATATGCTTAATGTTTATGTTTCAGTTGTGATTTTACAGGACTGGGTCTTTGACCAATTCCAAAGTTACGAAGTCCATTAGGCGAGGAGCGCTAATCACGAATTTTTGAATGATATGTAGAATATCACTCTTCGGCACAACACAAAGAACAGAAAGCGCCGAAAATAAAATCAACGACAATTACAATCTCGTAATGCTTCGGGTTTCGGAAGGAGAGCGCTTCGAGAGACACCATCTTCGAAAGTATAAGTAGATAGTCAAGGTCAGCTGCAAATTCGCCAATGTCAATCAAACGAGCTCTGTGTGGCGAGGGGTTGAAGTATACCGGATGCTACTCGTTGACCTGAATTGAACTGAGGCCATCATTTCCCGGCCCCTCTCTACCCTCACCCCGCCAATTACATTTTTTGTCTTCGTCGGCATTTGTCAGTTAGACAGCAAGCGATTGTTTGAAACTGGAAAGATGCAACTTCGTATTAAGTTGCGAGATTGTTCGACTGAAATATTACGCATGAACGATCAGTTGCAAAGTTATAATTGCACGGTTAAATGTTGAGTGAAATTGAAATTTAAAACGCTCTCGTTGCGTATAAAGCAATTGATTACTGTGTAGTTGCATTCAATGTTTTATTATCCTCAATATCATCAATATCATAACACACCTCTGCTTTGTCACCTATTTAAACTCTACCGACAGTACAGCATTTTGCATTGCCGTAAATATGCGTTTTTTGTACGCAATGTGCAATTGAGTGAACAGTTTACCTACTCACGTGGTACAATCTGAAATTAATGACGCTTTTAAAAAAATCACTAGAAGTCTATATGAACAAGTATGTTTTTGCGTATATTTTATGATTATTTTAATCAACCGATCAGATGTACATCGTTGTGGGTCTGGTAACGCATAGCAATTTCTACTAGCATATCATCAATGAATAAATCATTTGAACCGAAACATCGCAATAAACTCACCTGGCTATCATAATGCATTTGAACCAGGCATAGACCTGAGCTGAGACGATTCGAGCGAAGAATTAGCGGTTCGTATCGAAATGCGACCGAGCATGTAAAACGAAACGGTGGATGTTCATTCGGCAACTCCGCGACGATGTAAGATCCCAGCTGTGAAGTGCGAACCACGTGTCAAAAGCACATGCTCGACGAAGTCTGTACTCATAACGTTTTAGTATTAAAAATATTGTCAAAAGTAGCAGTGAGGCGTTGTCTCATTCCTTCATTGAATGTTACAAAACATTAAGGAATTGTGCTGAATATGTTTGCCTTTTGGGCAGTGTGAACGTTGATATGCTGATGCACACCAGCTGGGTCGATTAAGAAAAGCATACCACTAAAATTTTAAATTAAATTTAAGGCTACACGAAAAATCCAAAATATCGAAATCGAAAATTGGATTCTGATGTTTATTTAATATTAATATGAAATAATCGAGCATAAAAGTTGGGTGATCGTAGGTAGGCTCATAGTCTTCAATTTGCTAAGTTAAAAATCGCGATTGTAATATGTTTGAAGATAAATTGTAGGGAGGCGTGATAAGGGTGATCGGGATCGAAACACGTTCCACGCCTCAGAAGAATGGATATTCAAAAAGCTTCGTACTACCAATCAAGGTCAACTGTACCCAACAAAGAAACGATTATGAAAACAGAGTTAGCCGTATGTGCAGAAATAGTATTTCGGGTCCTTCGGCTATTTGGAATAGGGTCGTGCACAAACCCGTGTCAACATTACGCAATCACTTCAACAATATTAAGTACAAAGTTGCAAAAAAGAACAATGGAATATTTTCTACAAGATTACGTGCAGAGATTGCGAAAATAACTACATCGGACAAACCGGCCGCAAGCTGAGCATAAGACTACATGAGCACTGGTTAGCTGTACGAAGGCACGACCCAAGGTCATTGATTTCAATGCATGTTCAGTAATTCAGGCACCACTTCGATTGGGACAACGTGAAGATTTTAGCTAAAGAAAAAAACTGACCAGAGCGAGAATTCGTCGAAATTTGGCACTCAACAACGACATCAATTAACCAGCACCTCCAATTGGCGACTACCTAGGGACCAATTAAAACTCGAAGGACAAGAATGAAACACATGAATTCCACCAACCACCAGGAGTGATGGCGAACGGACAGACAGACCTTATAAAAACCAATGAATATAAATTATAAGTCACTTCGATATAAGCTCTGTTGATGATGTCATCAGGCTTTATTACGAAACGTCCAACAACAGCTACACAAGCTCGGCGAACACCATCTGAACAACGATATATGTGTTACAATGATGAGCTTTCGGATAATACGCGGAGCATAATTATTCACCAAAAAAACGCAAGTGCATGAACCACTGAGACGTTTGATGAGAACAAGAATTCCGGTTCAAAATATTGCATATTTATTTGAGTGACAATTTGTTCGGAAACAAAAGCGTTTAGAGATATGTAATTGGTCAAGGTCAATGGAAATGAACTCAACTGGGCTTGAACGTCACTGGTTATCAGGAAATCAACTGACAAATCAGATCACATTTGTCACTGGTGCAGAAAATCAAAGATTCATATATAAGTATGGTTCTATGTCAAACGCGTAATAAATCTCTGAGAGATTGGCCTTCTTTTGCGTTGTGTGAAACAAGGGTTAACAGTTAACGCAATGTTATCGCAACGAAACAGATCGCCGGAAAGGAAACCAGGGGATATGAGTGGCTTTACGTCGAGTGTCGAGTCAACGTTATGAACATATACGATGTGGTCTTAAATGATTCGATGTATCTATCCACCCTACAATTCAATCCATTGGAAACCGTATTCCCCATTCGAGCTTGGTCCGGATGTCTGATTGTCTTGAGATTAGCAATCTGAGGGCAACCTATTTGACGTTAGCCATGTTTATAATGGAATCGCACGGCACAAGATAACGCCAGTCGATCAAGCGTTAATCATGCGTGAATCACTTGTCACGTTGAGATTCAAGCTCCATGGTGAAAAATGCTAAAAGCTGAGCAAAAGCATAGGACATACGTACAAAACTTTACACTCCCGTTTATTGATCAAGTCGGTTCGAAGGATCAGTAAAAGTACTTCAAATTACTACAAAGTGTGGCACGAATATTTGGCCTGTTATGCCAGCATTGGCGAATTGCATATCAAATCGACCGCTGATATTGTTTCCTTTTTTGCCTGCCTTCAGACAGAGTGTCATTAAAACAGTTCCGATCGAACGCTTCCACGCTGCACACTGTCGTACATTTTACTTCATCTACAATGCAAGTTTCGCTGTGACCTAAGCAGTAACCAAAATACTCCATTGATGCGTAGTTAAGACTTTATCCTAAACCTATAAACGACTGATCATGTATCCTCACGTTTTATTCAGCTGTCTCTTTAATCAATTAGCGTTTCAGCTCAGCAACAGTTTCGGTTTTACCAAATGAATATTTGTTCAACCCTTTCTGTTATCATCGGTCTACTTTCAATTTTCACGCAATTGGAAGAGTTTAAGAATGCGTAGATACGTTTGGCGTATTCAAAACACGAAAACATTTGAATGAGTACTGTTCGGTTTTTAACCACATCTGTTTCCAAGTAGAATGGGTTTCTTGTTGATCAACATTCCTGGGGTACTACGTGGATCTGTATTTACCAGATTTTAATCATGAAACTTAAACCGACACGATATGTTTTGAGTAAGAAATCTGCGGCGGAAATGTTTCGTTATAATGAGCTAATCCCACTGTCACCACCTGATGAACGCTCTCACCCAGAAACCGGATGTGGTGTGTAAGCGCGGAGGATGTAAGGACAGGCTGCATAGATCTTGATCAGTCAGCCGAAGCTAATTACTTTCGGATATTCACTCAACTCTCGTGTCCGTATTCTCTGCACAAGTGGTCCCGAATATTTTTTAAGTCGCGGCAAACTATTGAACTCTTTAAATTTTCACGGCATGCAAATCATTCCGCGAAAGAGTGGCCGGGAACCACTAAGTTTATCAGGAAAATTCGTCTAATATAATCATGAATTGTGAGCACTCTAAATGTTAAACATTTGATTCCTAAAACTGGCAACATAAGAGGCTTAAATAAAGTCAACTGTTTATCAGCAGTGAACTCATTGACAGCGTACGTTTGTGTTCGGCGGAGTGACGATTACATACTAATGATACACTTCTAAATTATTAAACGTCTTTCAAATTCAAATTGTTTGACATAACTTCGCTGTTTCAAGTGCATGCGGATCCTGATCTTACTGTCCCTACCTAATGAGTGCAAACACCACGAAACCGGTCGTGGGGTGTATGTGATGGAAATGCATGCAAACGAATATTCTGATTCATGGTAATGTGTTTATCCCCATTAAACATGTAGCTGGACATATGTTTCGGAATGTATTGTCGTTTAACTCAAGCCTCAACGATGTGGGATAATGATGCACTTGGGCAGCTCTATCGAGTCACCATTGAGTTCGAAATGCATTCAACTTACGTCAATCAATTCTTTACCATCTTCACGTGACAATTGTTGCGTAATAATATTCTGGGTCACTGCCCTGAAAGTTTGAAGCGGTCCATGGTAGCGTGCAAAGTCGTTTGAGAATCGAAGCATTATTTTGAGCATGCTCCACAAAAACCTGAACAAATGAAGAGCGTGGGATTAATGGAAAGAAATTTGTGTGCAATCTCTTAAAGAAGTTTCTGGGTAACGTTTCTTTTCTGACACTAATGCTTTGTCAGACCAAGGGTGATAGTAAGGACAGGTGGGATTAATTTAAAGATGGGAAAATCAGTCACTGGTTTGTTATTTGCAACTTCCATAAACTGTTGGCTATTTGTGGGACATAGACTTGCAGTGAACATAGTATCGTATTAAAGCAACGCGACTCTCACATTAACTACATTTTACCAAGCAAATTAAGTAACAATACTCAAGCCTAATTTCCAATCTCACGCGACTAATTAAACGGCAGGTCAAAAACAACGAATGCATCCATAGTCTACATATAGTATTTAAGAATTGCAATCCAAATTTCATTATCATATTTATCACTAATAGCTAAGACTATTTAGATGCTGTTCGCCCCGGACAGAATTTCATTACGCATTTGATCGGAAAGTGCTGTTTCACACAATGCTTAACTTGATACTATTTGCCGATGATATTAAAATATGGAAACGTGTCAGGTCTGTTAATGACTGTATGACATTACAACGGGATCTGTGCACCTTATTTCGTTGGTCATAGTAAAATGAAAATCTACGCACCACACGTATCAACTTGGCACATAAGTTCTCGTCTGAACCACCGCAGAAAAAGATCTCAGTATCTGGGTGTCGTTTAACCTGGACATTATTGCCAGATGGTGTACGATAAAGCCTGACGTATCTTGAGAATACTTAGGCTTTTCACACCCGAAACTTTACCCCGGTTAATTAATGCTTATGTACCTCCTGTTATGGAATATAACATCCAAGCCTGGTCACCATGGCTGAGGAAGGATATCGAACTACTTAACACGATTTATCATCGTGCGACAAAGTTGGTGTCCAGTTACAGAAATGTGCCTTTCAAAGAGCTATTGGTAAAACTAAATCTACCTGATTTTACCCAACGACGGATACGAAGTGACCTCCTGTTGGCATTCAAAATCTTTCATACTGAGAACCATCACTTTAAACACTTGCAAAAGCCCAATGGCCTTACTCTAACACAAAATCATCCAAAGGCTTTAATCAATCCGCATTCTCAATTGGATATTCCTGGAACTTTTTATCGGTAAGAATTTGTTTCACTTGGAACATTTTGCCTGAAGAAATCACACGTTCGGAATCTGTTGCGGTTTTCGCTTCTAAAATGGATGACTATATGACTCAAAGTGATTCAAAGTGATTCAAAGCGCATCAAGCAGGCTACGTACAAATTTGTGCCCGCATACTTTTGGATCTTATTGCTCGCTCTATTGACGGATCTAGAAGGTTCTTATATCATTGAACTCGTCTCAACTTCCTCATTTGGAATATACTATTTTCAAGTCGGAGAAACGTGAATTCTTGAAAATCAAAATTTCCAGTTTCTACCCAACATTACATACGCGTGAAACATTGCTTCCAATCCAGAATAACGCAACAACTCGGATACCATGAGGAAGATCTCGCTATTTGGTTTTTACTGACAGTTATTTCAACACTGTCGGATCAAATCTCACAGAACAGCCTTTGCGTGAAAGTGTACGCCATTTTGCTGTCCGTTGGATTGCACTGCATCGCATCCACTCGTTCTTGCACTCCACCGAGAGACACCGATCGATAATCGACCGCTTCGCCCAGTGTATCGACTCGATCTCGCGAAATTGTAACAACGACCGACAACGTGACCTTAAACGGACCTGACGACGAGGCTTGTAAAAAGTGCAAACTTTGTCAAAAGTTGGTAAGTCCCAGATCGCGTCAAGTTAAATGTTACTTGTGTTCAATTGCTATTCATGCGAACTGTGAAAAGTATTTATCACCCGAATCTGTGACTCTAATTAATAATGAAAAATTACCAGGCATTTGCTATATATGTAATCCATGCAGATTGAAAGTAAATAGTGATTTATCAAGAGCCGAAAACTCTGATTCAATTATGGAAAGACGCATGTTCGCTGTAGAGGCGAACCTTAAACGGCTTGAAAACACGTTAGAGTCTTTCCAAACATTTGCGTGTCAGAAAGCGCTGAAACCAGTTCTAAACGCAGTCCCTAACCACATTAACCGCAAGTCTTACAGGGAAGCGCTAGCTACTACAGAAACGCTGATTTCTCCAGAAATCGACCAAAGTCCCTTCCAACAGCTCGGTACGACCGATGAGTCTGCGAATCAGACCTGTAGTCAAGTGAATGATAGTGCTGAATTATCGAAGGATGTGCATAAGCTTAGACCGAAGAGTTTGAACACTAAAAA
>JACCGJ010024950.1:0-10027 GCA_013407085.1 Atriophallophorus winterbourni
CATTTCGTATATTCACTATCCTGGTGGATTTAGGTGCACTTCGACGTCACCACCAAAACTCTGAGTTCTTCGTTTGAGCTTCATAGCATGATCCCTGGCATTCGTTGCGAGTTCAGTTCTGTTGGAACCAGAATTGCGGATAAGACAATCGACCGTCCAGAATTTCTATCGGTGGAAAGCTTTAAAGCGGCGCCAACCACTCCCAAAGTTGGTTCTTTGGTCTTTGGTATCTGCGTCAAATGTGAATGTAGATTATACTCAGGGGTTATCCAGACCGCCCTTAGATACCCAGGTTTCCGTAGCTGCGAACAGAATGCCGTCGATATTCAATGACATTAGATTCGCGATAGAATAGCCATGTTGTAGCAATCGAAAGTCTTGCTATAATTAATAATAAATACATCAAGTATAAAACACTTACCCATGACTGGAGCGGCTCTCTTTCAAATCTAATTGTGTGCTATGTTAATTTTGAATTGATGGATAGCTTTGTTTACCTTGCAAGATCAGTGACATCCAGAACAAGAGCGATCGACTATCGGCAAGACGGTGGGTTTAGAAATTAACGCTGGCAAATCGGAGGTAATGCGGAAGAATGTTCCGGAGCAACCACCAGTGTTCGTGGACGGTCAACCGCTCATTGAGGTTACAGATACAGTCTACCTTGGGAGCAAACTGACTGTAAATGGTGACTGTGAAGATGAGGTCAGGAGAAGGATCGGGAAGGCGAACCAAGCATTCTGCATGCTGAATTCCATTTGGAAATCCTCCGCTCTCAGCATTAACACGAAAATCAGACTCTTCAAGAGCAACGTTCTGAGTGTATTGCTGTATCCATCGGAATACTGGAAGACGACTACTGCCATTGAGCGCAGAATGAACGTGTTTCAAACTAAGTGCTTGAGAAGGATTCTTCGAATTTGTTGGCCACACACCATTTCGAATGAAGAGCTCCTGATAAAAACTGGTCTGGAGGTGGTATCTACCGTAGTCAAAAGACGACGGTGGAAATGGTTCGGTCATGTCTGCAGGATGGATCCCAGTTCGCATACGAAGGTAGCCATTCACTGGCTTCCGCAAGGTAAACGAAAAAGGGGACGGCCCAAGGAAACTTGGCACAGAACGTTGGAACGCGAACTACATGCACAAGGATTCACGGTGCAGACGGCAACGGAAGCAGCGGCAAACCGGAACGACTGACGTGGGGTTGTCTTCGCCTCATGTGCCACCCGGCACGGAGAGGACTGAGTGAGTGAGTGTTTGTTTACCTTCGCAGTTGTATCTCTGCTGCAGTTGTGTTGAGGACGAGATCTCACAACGTGCTCGCCAAGCGAATGTAGCGTTTGTTAACATTCGCCATTTGTGGCGCCGACGCGATGTTTCACTCCATGCGAAAGCCAAGGTGTACAACGCAATTGTGCGTGCTACACTACTTTATGGCTGCCAAACCTGGTCTATCCGAGCGCAAGATGTCCGTCGGCTTTCTGTTTTTACACCCCTTGCCTGCGTAGGATTCCTCGCATTCGGCGGCAGCATCGTGTTACAAATATAGATGTCTGCAAGCGGGTGTTAGGACCAAGTGGCCACGGACTAAGAGAAATGCTGATGGTTGGGATGTTTTAAGAATTCCTCCTCACCGTTTACCATACCGTGCCTTATTCGCAGAGCCTGGGAGAAACTACCGTGTGGCCAGTCCATGACGTGGCACATTGGAATAAAGAAACTCACCCTAGTGGTAGGCTCGGTTGGGCGTATTCGTTTGCCTGGGTGGGGTCCAAAAGCTCCACCTAATTGTTGGCTGGAAACCTTACGAGATATGGCTGCAAACCGGAGTCAGTGGCGCCAGTGTAATTTATTATTATTTTATCCGGTATATTATTATTAGATTATATTTGATAACTACTAGATGCACGCAAACACTGGAATCATTGGTTTCGTACATTTTATAATTATCTGAACTCTGAGGAAGCTTCTAAATCTGACAAACTCGATACGATCATTCCTTTCCTGGATCATCGGTGTATGATAATATTACGGACTGTGCCGATTACAATTCTGCAATATATGCGTTGCGTCAACTTTATATCCGACCGAAAAAATATTATTTATGCCAGAGATCTCTTGCAAACGTGCAAGCAAGAACCTGACCAAGACGTTGATCAGTTTGTGCTAAAACTAAAGTCTTTGGCCAAGGATTGTAAATTCAAAGCTGTCACTGCAGTAGAATATCAAAACGAATGTATCCGAGATGCTGTGATAAACGGAATTCAGTCCTCTTCTATTCGCGAAATACTGATGGCGCAGTCGAAACTCAGTCTAGACTGAACAAACAGACTTGCGAGATCTCTTGAATTAGATCACAATCCACCTCAGTCATATACTTTACTTTTACGTTACTTTTGTGGGACTATCTCCTCCTGAAGGATGAGTCGGCTTCAACGAAGATTCTTGGGAATTTGGGTACAAAGTGGCGTCCCCAACACCACTCGGCTTTTGTTCGAGTCAGCTTCCCTAGCATTTGCACAACCAAGTGCAACCTGCAAGGCAGCAGGGAGTTGCCAGAAAGAGGTGGTGTGCACCAATTAACCGTCTGCCAGACTCTGTTTCAGATTTTTCTTCAGGTTTTCTCCCGAAGCCGTTCCCGCGATGGGGTATCCCGCAAGGCAGCGAGGTTTAAAATCAGGGTTTTCCTTCCCTCCCTTAGATGAAATGCCCTCCCAGGCTACGAGCTACTCTGTCCGAAGCAAAACTGGTTTTCATGCGCGGCTGTCCTCGCCATCGCCCTTCCTCCTGTTGATGAAGCAGTTCCGCCGGGCTCGGGGAGCCACTCGTGCGGGCCAGAAGTTGGCTTGGTTTCACGGCTATTTTTTTTTTTTCAGGCGACGCTGCCATATACGTCTATATGTATCAGTCCTCTCATGTTCAGCCATCCCATCCCACAACCAAACCGGCCTAAGCCCTCATCACAATCTAATCTATGTGGAGAGAGCTGCATGCGCCATTGTTTGAATCCATCCTGAACCGGAGCACGATCTACTTTGTAGACAATTTACACTGTCCTGACCAGCGATTAGTTTACATTTTATGTATGTTTGGCGACGCAAAAGATGAATCACAAACGATGAGATCAAGCGCGGAAAACGAGCTCACTGAAACCTGATCCATACTGGTTTTTTCACATCTGACGACGGCAACAGCCAGAACCGGTAGTTGTGTGTAAGGGATGAAGAGTGAGCACCACGATATACATATGATGTTGTTATCGCTCGGTTAAGGAAACCATATTGCGGGACACTTTATCAGAACATCTGTGCGTTCTTTCGAACACTGAACAACTGAGGGAGCTGCACAACTCCTCTCCTCCAGAAGTTACCCGAATGTTTAATTTCGTCTGGTGCAAAAATCTATCTTATTCTGTGGACGATGTCAAATGAGTTATTGCCAATTGCCGAATGTGTGTCGAACTAAAGCCAAGGTTTTTCAAGTCTTCCGGTGCACTTTTTAAAGCAAGACAGCCTTTCGAGCGTTTAAGTATAGATTTCAAAGGTCCTTTACCTTCGAGTACTCGAAATCGCTATTTGCTAACATTAATAGACGAATTCTCTCGATTCCCTTTGGCCTTTCCATGTGTGGATATGTCATTAGCTACTGTGATTGGCTGCCTCACACAACTTTTCACTTTGTTCGGGATGCCTGCCTATATCCTCTTTGACAGAGGTTCATCCTTCTTGTCTTCCGAACTTAAAAATTTTCTGACTGAGAAAGCAATCGCCACGAGCCACACATCTTATAATTCACAAGGCATCCGCCAAGTCGAACGTCTCAATGATACATTTTGGAAAACAATCATCCTTACGTTGAAAACTCATAATTTACCCTTAACTCGTTGGGAGACTCTTTTACCGCATGCTCTACACAGCACATCTACGAACCATGCCTTATGAACGCATGTTTCAGTATGCTCGACGTTCTTGTTCTGAGACTTCTATGCCTTCTTGGCTAACTAGGCCAGGTTCGGTCCTCCGCAGCGATGCGATCGGTTATTTAAGTATCAGCCGTTGGTGGAAGAAGTGTAACTCCTGAGTTGTAACCCTCATTACGCTTGTATTGCTCATCAAGATGACAGAACGGAAACCGTATCACTCCGTCGTTTGGCCCAAACAGTTCGAGAAACGACAACAGACCTTTGTGATCCTCCTGACTCTGATACGAACATCCACCAAAGGACCTCGGATGTAATATAGGAAGACCGCAACAATGCTGCGCGATTAGTGGAGATGGTGCCGACGTCATCGCATGAAACCCTTAAACATGTTTACCCGGATGTAACGTTGTAGAATATGATCCGAATCGAGTTCAAAAGGAAGTCACGTTAGTATGGAATAAGTAACGCTTTACTTATCTAGAACGAGAGTACATATGCTCAAATGTATACACGAAAAGTTTAGTAACTGTAAGCCAAAGGAGTACATCACAAGCAAGTAATAATCATGATATTCACCCCGGCTTTGTTTTGGAACAGCTTACACGATTAAAGTAATGTTCAGGTCAAATTAATTTTAGACTTCTCGGTTTCTAAGGCCGTGTGGGCGAACACGTTGCTGTTTTTTAGTAGTTCCTGGTAAATAGGGGTAATGGTTTCATGCGATGACATCGGCAACATCTCCACTGATCGGGAATTATTGTTGTGGTCTTCCTGTGTTACATCCGAGGTCCTTTGTTCGATGTTTGTATCGGAGTCAGGATGATCGCAAGGGTCTGTTGTCGTTTCCCGAACTGTTGGGGCTAAACGGCGGAGTGATACAGTTTCCGTTCTGCCATCTTGATGAGCAATACGAGCGTAATGAGGGTTACAACTCAGGAGCTCCACTTCTTCCACCGACGGTTAATACTTAGATGATCGATCGCATCGCTGCATTAGGACCGAGCCTGGCGTAGTTAGCCAAGAAGGCAGAGAAGTCACAGAACAAGGGCT
Source organism: Atriophallophorus winterbourni (assembly GCA_013407085.1). NCBI lineage: Eukaryota > Metazoa > Platyhelminthes > Trematoda > Plagiorchiida > Microphallidae > Atriophallophorus > Atriophallophorus winterbourni. The sequence goes on from JACCGJ010024950.1 coordinate 4,976, forward strand.
TCGAGCATACTGAAACATGCGTTCATGAGGCGTGTGATTCGTAGATGTGCACAGCAATGACCGCAGGCTGTGTAGATCATCCGCTAAAATAGTCTCCCAACGAGTTGTCGGTAAATTATGAGTTTTCAAAGCAAGGCTGATTGTTTTCCAAAGTTTACTATTGAGGCGTTCTACCTGACCGTTGCCTTGTGGATTATATGCTGATGTGTGACTCATGGCGATTTCTTTTTCAGTCAGAAAGTTTTTGAGTTCAGAAGACAAGAATGACGAACCTCTGTCAGAGTGGATATAGGCAGGCATCCCGAACAAAGTGAAAAGTTGTGTGAGACAGCCAATCACAGTAGCTGATGATATATCCGCACATGGAAAGGCAAAAGGGAATCGAGAGAATTCGTCTATTAATGTTAACAAATAGCTATATCGAGTACTTGAATGTGAAGGACCTTTGAAATCTATACTTAGACGCTCGAAAGGCTGTGTGGCTTTAATAAAGGTACAGGAAGATTTGAAAAACCTTAACTTTAGTTCGGCACACACTCTGCAGTTGGCAATGACGCGTTTGACATCGTCTACCGAATAAGGTAGATTTTTGCACCGGACAAAATTAAACATTCGGGTAATTCCTGGATGGCAGAGTGAGTTGTGCAGCTCCTTCAGTTGTTTGGGGTTACTAATGGATGCACAGATGTTACGTGATAAAGTGTCCGCAACATGGTTTTCTTTACTCGGTCAATACACAACATCATACTTGTATTCGGGAAGCTCGATTTTCCAGCGCTCCATCTTATCGTTTTTTTTATTTTACTCTTTTGGCCGCCACCATACATAAATGTAACCGAGCTCTGGTCAGTGACCAGCTTAAATGGTCTACCAAATAGATAGTGCCTCCATTTTCTGATTGATTCAACAATGGCGTATGCCCCCTTCTTCACATCCGACTGATTTTTTCGCTAGGATTGAGTGTCCTCGAGAAAAAGGCAATTGGTTTGTGGTTTTGGCTAAGAGAAGCGGCAATGGCGACATCAGAAGCATCTGTTTCGACAACTAATGGTTCGTTATAGTCTATTGTAATAAGTATGGCACATTCAAGTTCGCTTTTCAGATTTTCAAATGTTCAATGGACGTCGTCAGGTAGAGGGAATGTTTTGTTTTTCACCAGTTTATTTATTTTGTCAGAAAACGTAGGTATCCAGTGAGAGTAGTAAGCAAACATTCCAATCACGCGTTGCAATTCTTTAGCGTTACATGGGGGTGGTAGCTTACGAATAGGTTCCATACGTTCTGGGTCAGGTTTAATCACACCTTTGGAAACCTTGTAACCTTGGCGGCGGTGACAGTCTTACGATCATTAAGTGTTATTCCATACTTCCTTGTAGCTTTCATGGACGACTCGAGATGAGCATCATGCTCCTCCTGAGTGTTACCACAAACCGTGACATTGCCTATGTAGGCATACGCGTTTTTCAAATTTTCGGACTTAATAATGCCGTCAAACACGCTGCACCATTTGTAACACCGCACGGTATGCGGCAAAACTGAAATAGGCTACCACAAGCTTCAAAAGCGGTATATGGACGGTCGGTTGCAGCTATCAGAATTTGTTGGTAAACAGATGAAAGGTCTAAAGTACTATATATTCCGAAGCGTGAGATCTCTTCAATCATTTTATCAAGACGTCGTAATGGGTACGCATCCAAATATGTAAACTGATTGATGGTCTGACTGTAATACACGGCCATTCGACGTTTATGGTTCGTATTCTTTGTGACAAGCACTTGGGCTCTCCATGGTGACGTTGAATACTCAATTATGTTTTCTTGCAACAAGCGGTCAACTTCAGTTCTTATAAATAGTTCATCATCTGGGATATGTCTTCTCGATTGGGTTGCGATAGGCTTGCAAGCTGGCGACAAGTTCGTAAAGAGTGACGGAAATTCAACGCTTGCAGCAGTCAATCCGCAGAGGGTAAATGCATCACTATCACCACCGAATGGAATTTCGATCTTGGAGTGCAGACCAAGGAAGTCATGTCCAAATAGGACTTCAATGCAGAGATTAGGTAGTACGAATAGTTTGAAATTTTCTTATATGGCACATCCGTATTGAATGGATACAGAACAATAACCCATCGTTTGACAAGAGAGTGTCATAGACGCCATTTTGACCACTGAAAAGCTTGGGTAAACTTTCCAATTGTATGAATTTACTTTGTTAGAGCTGATGAAACTACAAGAACTCCCAGTATCGACGGATGTGAAATAGGTGCAGCATTTTCTGTGCTTGTACTTCGAAACACCGTGCGAAATTGAATTGCAAACGGTAGTGAGCTGCATGCTGAAACACACTGGAGTCTCACTGTCACTACAATTTCTATTTTCCAATATCTGTCGAGGCCTGGGCAACCTGAAATATCGTAGCCCACGTGCAGTCTCTGACTTATGTACTTTGCGTTAATCAGGCTTGTGGCTGTTATACCAATACCAGTATCGACAATAGCGGACGAGGTATAGTCCCTTTGATGTCAACAGTTGTGATAGTGTGGAATAAGCAAGCATGTGCAGCAGCAACAGACATAGATGATAAAACTGGCATCAATGCGCAATTTGTATGTTGATTGAGCCTAGTTTTTGAACGGCATACGCGCTGAAAATGACCTCTTTTGCCACAAAGATTGCACACTGCCTCTCGTGCAGGGCATTTTGAACGAGGATGTCGGGTATAACCACAGAAATAACAAATTTGTATGGATGTTGATAAAGCAGTGGTATGGTCGCCACACAGATTAGACTGTGGTGAGGGCTCGGCCGGTTTCTGTTGTGTGGATGGGATCGCTGAACATGAGAAGGACTGGATATATATAGTTATATTTTTACACAATCATTTAAAATGACAAAGTGCCACCCAATCAATTTGGGTGTGGGCGTGATACTACCCGGTTGCCCAGGCCGAAGTAGAGGAGTTGATCTTGAGGACTCCCACCTCAAGCCTTTGGCCCGAAAGCCTAACCCGCAAGGCAGCGGAGCGAGATTAAGGATCGCACCTATCGGGGCCGAATACTGTAGGTTCAGTTCACAAGCCATTCGCGAGGTAGAGACCAAGCAGGGACTCCCGACATCCTCCCAACCAGTCGAGCCGGTGACCTTGTGGATTCTACGCCTCTTCTGGTATACCATTCCGCGAGGGACAAGGAGACTGTGTGTGGTCCTGGCGGTCCTCACAAGTGACCAACCTGTAGGAAGTGAACTTGAAGATGCCCGAACATCACCCAGTATAAGCTCCTGGATCATCGGCCGCAGCCGCTTGCACAGTCAAGGTCACGTCTCGGCGCACGTTACCTGTATAGGACTGAGAATGTTTGTGAGCTAATTCAAGAGATCTCGCAAGTCTGTGTGCTCCGTCTAGACTGAGTTCCGACTGCGCCAACAGTTTTTTCGCGAATAGAAGAGGACTGAATTCCGTTTATCACAGCATCTCGGATACATTCGTTTTGATATTCCACTGCAGTGACAGTTTTGAATTCACAATCCTTGGCCAAAGACTTTAGTTTTAGCACAAACTGATCAACGTCTTGGTCAGGTTCTTGTTTGCACGTTTGCAAGATATATCTAGCATAAATAATATTTTTAGGGCGGATATAAAGTTGTCGCAACGCATCTATCGCAGAATTGTAATCGGCACAGTGCGCAATATTATCATACACCAGAGGATCCAGGAAATGAATGAGCGTTTCGAGTTTGTCAGATTTGGAGGGCTCCACAGAGTTCAGATAAGTATTGAATGTGCGAAACCAATGATTCCAGCGTTTGGGTGCATCTGGTGAGTTGGGATCGGCGTCGAAGAATCTTGGTCGTAATGTTGGATCCATCGTGTTTTAGATAAGTAAATTGTAACGTTGTAGAATCTGATCCGAATTGAGTTCAAAAGGAAGTCACGTTAGTATAGAATAAGTAACGCTTTACTTATCTAGAACGAGAGTACATGAGCTGAAATGTAAATATGAAAGTTTAGTAACTGTATGCAAAAGGTGTAAGCACAAAGACAAGTGATAATCAATGGACACGAACTACTTGAAAAACAACAACGTGTTCAGCCCACGACGGTCTGAGAAACCGAGATGTCTAAAATTAATTTGACCTGAACATTACTTTAATCGTGTAAGCTGTTCCAAAACAGCCGGGGTGAATGTCATGATTATTACTTGCTTGTGATGTAGTCTTTTGGCGCACAGTTACTAAACTTTTCGTGTTTACATTTGAGCACATGTACTCTCGTTCTAGATAAGTAAATCGTGCAGTATCTTAGCCCACGTGTAGTCTGTCACTGCACGGCACTTTGCTAGGATCAGGCTTGTGCTTTCATTCATTCAAATCGTTACTTATTCTATACAAATGTGACTTCCTTTTGAACTCGTTTCGGATCATATTCTACAACGTTACAGCCTGGATATCAGTCAACAGTTGCCTTTGTGCAGTAAGACTACAAGTTTCGTGCATGAAAAGCCGGTATCGCAATCAATCCATCAATCAATCAACACCGACTAGTTGTAACTCTGAACTTGCCAAGGATGAATTCTATGGAAAATTACAAGAACTCATTAGACTTGCGTCGAGGAGTGAAATCGTTGTTTAGCTGGAGACATAAACGCTTGTGTAGGCCGTCTATCTTCAAACGGGCACTTCGTGGTTGGAAGGTTTGGTATCGATTGTCATCGTAATGACAACGGCGAAAGGTTGCTTAGCTTGTGCTCAGAGCACAAACGCTAGCTTGCTAGCACTAACTTCTGCATTCGAAACGCAAATTGACCATATTGCTGCCAGCTAATCGTGGCGAACGAGTTTGCAAGATTGCCGTTCATATTGGGTCACCTGTCTCGAGTCAGATCATGCGTTAGTCTTTGCTAAGCTCTCGGTGCGTTTTGGCGGGAAACGTAGACACGTCGCTAGACAGCTGAATGATTCCGGGCTTAATGATCTCATGGTCCTCAGATAGTTTTAGGCCAATTTGAGTTTATATCTTTCTGGATTTCCCAGCGATAATATCGATGAACAATGC
>JACCGJ010024954.1:0-13915 GCA_013407085.1 Atriophallophorus winterbourni
AGCTTATTACCACTTGCATTTGTACGAGGAAAAGTGATACGTCATCCATTGGACTGCTTGCTAGTCTTTCAGTCATATTTCCGACAATGCCAATAGACGTCCTCAAAATTATAAACCGCTAAGCTTCGATTGGACGGCCCTCTTCTGAAATCATTTATCTACCACGCGTCCATGATTGTATGCAAGTGCTATTTTGCGCTTCCACTCGGCGTAGATACCATCAGGAAACTCGTGTGTTCACAGCTATTGTCAAGCGATGTTCAAACAAATCTAATTCATCATGACCCGGAAAGCACTTCAGGGTTCCTGCTTTCACTGATCACAGCTTACTTGAAAAAGTAGTTATTTCTGAAGCCTTCCCCAACCTTTAACTATCGACTGGATCAACTGAATTACGACCACATGCGGAATTAGTCACGAGCCTCTGTGATGGTCAGCATGGCGTTCATCGTGGTGCAATGTTTGAAGTGTCAAGTTCTACCTTACTTTTACAAAGCATCATTCACATCTTGAACATGTCATGGATTCACAAAGTAACAACCACAGAAGTGCTCTCCAAACATGTGATACAGACCTTTTCAACTTTACTGTGACGGGATTGTAGCAGGTCCTCAGTGTTGTAAATGGTAGTATTCTAAAATATCTCTATAGGTAGTTGTAATTAGCAAGTGGAACTTTGGGTAGACCTTAGATGCAGTACAAATACCTGTTCAAAAGTGATATCAAAACACTTGACATTGACCATACGAGTTTGGAAAATCTTGCTCAAAATCACTCACTTTGGAAATATAATGCAAAGAGCCATCTTAAAGGTAAAAAGAGCCGATGTTCCTTTCAGCTGAATACCGGAGTTCACCATACAATTGCCACCGAGTAACCGAGTACGTTTATCGCTATGAAGCTTGTTGGAGAGATTGTATCGCACGAATCGTATTGCGAGTCATTTGTGACGTTGTGGGATGAGATAATAACGAATCGTGATGTAGATCTATTACCGACGAGGGCTGAAAACATTAATACGATACTGATTGTTCTGTCCCTACCTGATGAGTGCACAAAACCGGTCGTGGGATAAGTGTATTTGAAATAAAGATTGTCAAGCCAGGGGTGGCAGTGGGAATTAGCTCCCACTTTATAAAATGCTCCCATATGCCGCGCGTCTCAAATAGCCTCTGACAAACAAGTCCAGCTTCTGGCCTGCACGAGTGCTTCTACCAATAGGAGAAGGGTGAGTGACTGGCGCCTGGAAACCAGTTTGCTTCGGTCCGATGGAGCTCGTTAGCCTGGGAAGGCATTTCATCTAAGGAAAGGAAAACCCTGATTTTCAACCTCCGCTGCTATGCGGGGTACCCGATAGCGGCTTCGGTAGAAAACCCTGAGGAAAAATCTGAAACGGTGTCTGGTAGACGGTTAGTTGGTGCACACCACCTCTTTCTGGCAACTCCCTGCACTTGATTGTGCAGAGGCTAGAGAAGCTGACTCGTAAAAACGCCGAGTGGTGTTGGGGACGCCGCTTTGTACACAAATTCCCAAGAATCTTCATTGAAGCCCACTCATCCTCCAGGAGGAGATAGTCGCACAAAAGTAAAAGTGAAGTATTGGAAATGCTCGCGGTTTTTTCATGCCCATTAGTTCAACCTATCTACACGTGTGATTGCGCATGATTGAACCGGTTGGTCGTGCCAGCCTTATCCTACAGTGCTTACCATTTCCGCGCTGTTCCAGGGCATGTAGTTCCTGATCTTGTTGTCCCGATGATTGCAAATAGCACGAAACCGTTCGTGGGCTGTGATGCATGCAGATACGATACTTTTACGCCCTTTAACTCCTCGTGATCCAGTACGCCTGTTTACTTGTTCGACCTCTCAAATGTTTTGAGACTATACTTTCAGAGCAACACTGTTCCTCGCTGCAACTTCACACTGAAACTTTCTCTTCGTACGTGATTTTATAAATCCCTAAACCACTTCACCAAGTCGATCATTTTATACAAATGATGAAAAATACTCTCCAATTCCATCATTTTATTCACTCAACTTCTGGAAGGCTTCCACCAAACATACACAACTCGGGATGCTTCGAGTGCTCTGATTTAAATGTATTTCGTGGGTAAATTATCTCATTTTTTCACAAACGAAGGCTACGCAAATCTGGCTATTAAATGGCAACAATTGCATTATAATCTTCAATTTTCTCCACATCGAGACTATGATGATACAACCACAAAACTCACGAAATACCGTCAACAAGTTCCAAAATATCATTTCACTTTGTGTGTGTGAATCGAAGGCGATACGTTTAACATGGTTTCCGGTGAACGGAGCGGATCCGCTTGTCACATGCAATCACGGCAAACCGCAGGCATCTTGAAACGAGGTTACGCTACAAAACCAAAGAATTGTTTACGTCGCCTTGTCATCCACGTCGTCAACGCCTTGTGTCGGTGCTCGTCAATTGTGTGTACGAAATCGAGTGCATAATCAATGCACCACAAACGCGTGATGATTTCACGCAGGACAGCGTTTCAAAATGATTAAAAAGACCGATTCGGGAGGAACAATCGCTCCCGCAGTGCTCACAGTGACAAGCAGTACTCGGGCGATCATTCAGTGGCGTTCGTAAGCTGTCGTAGTGATCTCTGATTAACGGCTGAGAGCGGTAGCTACTCTTCCATAGTTTGCAGATGACGCTTTACACACATGCATTCATGATTGACATCGACTAAAGGAGGCCAATAACAATGCGTTAACGAAGGCATTCGACTACGTCAGCAGGGAGGGTCTTTTCAAAATGCTTGATTTGATAGGCTGCCCCCAAGACCGCTAAATCTCTTTATTTCGTTCCACTCAGGCATGAAGGGCTCAGTCCATTTTAACGGTTTCAGCTCAGAAGCCTTTGAAATTCGCCGAGGCGTCAAACAAAGGTGCTCCCACGCTGTTCGGCATTTTCTTTGCTCTGCTTGTGAAGCACGCTTTCAGGACGAGGACAGCAGGTATTCAACTAAGCACGCGAAGTGATGGCAAGCTTTTCAACCTAAACCGGTTGAGAGCACAAACCAAGGCACGAAATGTGCTAATCCGCGACCTGCTGTTTGCCGACGATGCAGCCTATATTGCTCACTCCCAAGAGCACCTTCAGTCTCTAATGGACTGTTTTTCGTCGACATGCAAAGACTTTGGGCTAACAATCAGCATGAGCAAGACCAAAGTCCTTGGTCAAGGGACTGTATCGCCTCCCTTCATAACTGTTGGAAACTGTCAGCTTGAATCAGTACATCAGTTTACATACCTTGATTCAACCATTGCGGATAACCTCTCGCTAGACACGGAGATTGATAAGCGGATTGGCAGAGCAGCTGTCATTCTGTCCCGTTTAAACTCTCGTGTTTGGGGTAACCGCAAGTTGACTCTAAAGACAAAGATGATGGTATACAGAGCGTACGTACTAAATGCTTTACTGTACGGCAGTGAAACCTCGACCGCCCACGCGAGACACGAACGGAAGCTGAATGCTTTCCATCTACGAAGCATCCGTCGTCTCTTGAACATATCGTTGATCGACAAAGTGACTAATGCTGAAGTGCTTTCAAAAGCTGTTCTACAGAGCATGTTCACTCTATTGCGACAGCGCCGTCTGCGCTGGCTTAGTCATGTCTACAGAATGGAAAATCGTCGTATTCCGAAAGATCTATTCTATGGTGAGTTGCAACTAGGAAGTCGACCGTTGGGCAGACCGCACTTGCGGTACAAAGACGTTTGCAAAAGAAATATGAAAGCTCTTGGCATTGACCCGGCGAGTTGGGAAGAACTTGCTCTTGACCGCTCACATTGGAGGCACTGTGTAAAGCGTCGTCAGCAAGCTTGGGAGGAGCAGATACAGCTCTTGTCTGATGAACGCAGATCACGCCGCAGGCGTGCAACTGACGCAACCATGACATTTTAATAAAAAGGGTGAAAGCTTATGGAATAACGTCAATGTTTCTGAATTGGATAAGGGACTATCTTACTGATAGACACGTCCATGTTCGCGTTGACAGCACCTTATCTAGAAAAATAGACGTCACGAGTGGAGTTCCGCAAGGCTCGGTGCTTGGACCTCTTCTATTCTTGGTGTATATGAGCGATATAGTAGAGGATATTGGATGCAACTTGATACTATTTGCCGATGATATTAAAATATGGAAACGTGTCAGGTCTGTTAATGACTGTATGGCATTACAACGGGATCTAAACATCTTATTTCGTTGGTCCCAGTTAAATGAGTTACCATTTAACCCTGCGAAATGTAAAATGCTGCAGCTTGGGAAATCTCTGCACCACACGTATCAGCTTGGCACGCAAGATCTCGTCTGGACCACAGCATATAATGATCTCGGTATCTGGGTGTCGTTTAACCTTAAGCTTGGACATCATCGCGGACAGTGTACAATAAAGCCTGCCGTATCTTGAGTCTTCTAAAAAGGATATTCAGGATTTTCATGCCCGAAACTTTACCCCGGTTAATTAATACTTATGTACGCACTGTTATGGAATAGTCCATCCAAGCCTAGGCACCATGGCTGAAGGATAGTGAACTACTTGCCAGGATTTATCATCTTGCGAGAAAGATGGTCTCCCGTTACAGAAATTTGCCTTTCAAAGAGTGAATGTTAAAACTAATGTACACGATTTTACACAACGACGGATACGGAGTGACCTCCTGTTGGCATTCAAAATCTTGCATACTGAAAATCATTCACTTGCTCAAGCAAAATGATCTTACTCAACACGGAAAGATCCAACGGCTTTAAGCATTCCGTAATCCCGATTGAATATTCACCGTAAATTTTTATTGGTAAGAATTTGTTTCACTTGGAATATGTTGCCTGGAGAAACAAGCGCTCGGAATCTGTTGAGGTTTTCGATTCGAAACTTGATGAGTATATGACAAACCATGCGGTATGTGACTGTCGCTATTGATTTTTGAAAGATTTTATATTTTTACTCGAAATAACTTGTTAAGCTTACTGCTTTTTCTACCATAATACTTTCTGAGTTCTGAGGACCATTTTCCTCGATTCAACCGTGAATTACTTTCACATATTCAACATTTCGGCCATAAATTTTACCAAAATCGATTGACTAACTCGTCTCGTAGTATGCTGATAACCATCTACCAACTGTTGTTCCTTTTTCTCGTCGATTTTCTCTCAATTATTGTGTTTGTCAAAATCCCCGCTGGGCGCATCAATTTATCGTTCATGTGGGAGAGAGACGATTTGCTTGTGGCAATAGTCCTGAACGCCGTTATTTCCACATCGCGAGGGTTCGGGTTGAAGTGGAAAGAGGTGTTTCACATGAAATCTAGCAATAAACTCGCTTGTTACCGCAAACGGATCGATAATTTTGCAGACGCACATTAAATCGCGATAATTATCGCCATTAGTGATGACCTTGATTATACTCGATTGTCGATCATTTGTTTGTTCGAAAAATACCCACAACCGCGTAATGTTATAAATGCCATGGGGCTAGAAACATTAAGTTTTGGAATGAAATGGACAAAAATGCTCTGTTTGCAATAATTGAATTTTCTTTGAAGTTTCATTCACGTTAACTTTGCTTGTTTAAGTTTTCACATGGGATGTTTCCCAATGGGTGGGAGTCGGGAATGAAAAAAATAAGAGCTTAATGAAGTCAGTGTTTTAGTTAACTGCAATTTAATTTACTAGATTTAATTCAAAGTGATTCAAAGTTGTAATGGTCTAAAAAGCATTTAGCTTAACAATAACCATAGGATGGAGTTATGTGGTATATACAATAAAAATAGAACAGGGAAACTCATGTAGTGTAAATCGTATCAAAATTTTCGGTTTTCTCTAAAGTATTTGTCCAAATTAACTTTAAAAATATCCAGGTTGGCTGAGTGTGTAACAGTGGAGGGGAGGGTGTTCCATGTTAAACTTACACGTACAGCATACGAATATCTTCGACAGTTCAATCTTGAAGTGGGAATAAGCACTGTAAGTTCATGTTTCCGATTGGCACGGGGTGGCGAGCGTGTGAAAAGTTTGGACAAGGGATGGTTAGGGACGTGCATAATGTTGTACATCAGTATGAGGTCACCTCTTAGTCGACGACAGCGAAATTCGAAAAGATTGAGACTCCTCAAACGTTCTTCATATGGTTTAGCAGCTAGTCCGGGTACAAGCTTTGTGGTTCGGTGGTAAATACGCTGCAGAAGATTGATGGCTTTCTGAATCCAGGGTGACCAAGCATGAACAGCGTACTCCATCGCTGGTCTCAAATAGGTGTTCATGATACGGGGCACCGACTGATTGGATAATCTGCCGAAAATTCGTCTCAATAACGCCAATACTTGTGACGCCTTTTTGTAAGCCACTTTGCACTGCTGTAAAGTCTTCAGACTTGAACTGGTCCAAACACCCAAATCCTTCTCTTCAGTTGTCCAGACGAGTTGGTGGGATGCAAGAGTGTAGTTGTAATTAACAGTCTTTCCAATGTTTAACACCTTGCACTTTTGGAAGTTGAAGGGTAGTTTGTTTCTCAGAGACCAATCGTGCAATGTGTTTAGATCCTTCTGCAAAGTTTCACAGTCATCATTTGTGCGTATGCTTCTCCAAAGCTTGATATCGTCTGCAAATAACATAACCTTGCATTTAACACGCTCGGGAATGTCGTTTGCGTAGATCAAAAACAAAATCGGTCCGAGGACCGAACTCTGGGCTCTACGCTCGTAATTTTCAATGATTTCGATAAGGCGCCGTCAACTCTGACTTGGGCACTCCTGTCGCGTAAATAGTTTTCTAGCCAAGCAAGAAGTTTTCCTGCTATCCCGTGCAATTCAAGTTTCTGGATTAAAATGCTATGATTGACGCGGTCGAAAGCCTTTGACATGTCTAAAAAGCATGCGTGGATGGAGTAACCATTGTCCACACACTCAGTCCAGTCGTTTAAGGTGAGCAAGAGGTTAGATAGACATGAGTGATATTTCCTGAAACCGTGCTGTTCAGTCGCAAGCAGTCTATTGGTTTCGTGGTGATGGTTGACCTTTTCAGCTACTAAACTCTCTAGCACTTTAGAAATTACTGGCAACAACGTAACTGGTATATAGTTCGCAGCGTCAGATCGATTCCCGTTAAATTTTGCATAGCTACTTAGTTCTAATCCTGTGAATTTCTTCAATTTAGCAAGATTTAATATTTATGGATGAAAAATCAATTAACTTTAGAATAACCACATAGTCGAACTATAAGTACGAATGTAAATATATGTATTGATATGTATTGTTAATATTTTGGAACAAAATCAGGGTCATCTCTCATATAGTTGTGAACTTTTGATTTGAATATAGCTAAATTGTTTGAGTTTACCCATTCGGCAGTTGGGGAATTTCAAACAAAGCATACACGCATTGAATAAAAATACCTGCCTCAGTTAAGTCTGCAGTGTGGTATTTCCAAAATGCAGACATCACCTCGAATGTTGCTAGAAGTTTGAATGTGGAATAATTTTTCCAAGGGGAGAGAAACATTAGTATAAACTTTCTTTGAGAGGATAAGATTGCTTCGCATTCTCCGTTGCGAAACAGTCCTCAGGTTCAAAGTAATGTGTTGCTCACATTCCCCGAAATTACATTCCACAACCGGTTTCTGGCTGTTTGCCGTCATCAGGTGGAGACAGTAAGATTAGGTTCAGCAAGCCTTGAAACAGTGAATAAATGGTAAACAAGGTAATACTTGAATGACACTGTTACATAGGGTTCGTACAACGAACCACGATGTTCAAACACAGAATCACAAAGTGATCGTGGTCAGGTTCATTCGTCTGAGTCGCACGACGTTTGTCAGAGCAAGAATGCAAACATTTTCATTACAAATTTTAGGCCCAACAAACCCCGTCACCTCATTTGAATCTCGAGTTAACTGCGATTGATATTTCTCCATCTTTCACACTGATCACCTCCATTATTTCGAAGGAGAGTGTATCAAACTTTCTTTGGTACATTAGACTTATTTTTGATGAAGTTTGCCCGTTACATTGCCCGGAAATTGCTATGAAACAACACATTTAATGTTTGTTTTCGACGTTCGATACATCCTACCATCTGCACAGCCATGAAGTGAAATATTGATATTTATCGATTACTTAATCAAACCGTATCATGTTACCGGCCACCATGTATCAATTTCGAATGCTGCTCACCTCATTTGACTCAAGATGGCTTGGTTAAATAAACTTTCTATTGTAAGTAACATTGTTTTTGCTGTACCTAATAACTATTGACCTTGACACAAAAGTTCAATCGTACTTATCTGGTTCATAAGATTCAAGACTCCAAAATTATGGTTGAAATACATTGGCTTTAGTATATGAATGGGTCCTTATGACTGGGGTAAGGAAAAGAAATGTTTTTTTTAATCAATAGGGGCAGGATTAGTTAGGATATAATCGTCAAGTTTCGCTTTAAGTAAACCTAAACTTGTGGAGTTTACCGCATTAGCAAGTAAGGAATTCCGAACAAAACACACACGCATCGAATGGAAATACATGCTTTCAAATTGCGTTTTCATGGCAATGACTAAGCGACCGGTCCCAAACATTTTCTTCCCATTACATGCGGATGTTCTATTTAGAGTGTGGAATATTCCATAGACAACCGTGATCTCAGAACTTGGTGGCTATTCGAAATCGGAGTAAATTATATATGGGGGAAGTTCGGAGAAAGTATTGAGATATTTCCATGTTATGATAAGTTCTCCTCACATTCTCCAATGGGTAAAATTCATGGATTTAAGGATTACGGTATGAATGAAAATGTGAAAAATATAATAGTATAAAAGGAATAGAGAATATCAAATGTAAGGCTCACGAATGATGTTCTTTTGCATGTGTAATTCCAGGCATGGAGAGCCTACTACATGTTGGGGTAAGGAATTCCAAATAAATATAGCATGTACGGCGAAAAATGGCGCCGACAATCATTACGGGAACTTGGGACGTTAAGAGATAAGGTAAGTCCGTGTGTCAATTTCCAATCACACACATCAAGCAAATGTTTTAGTGAATGTCCTCCGGTAGACAATTCTGTTGTTGGCCTCCGTCGGTCGATGTCGACCAGTGATGTACATCACATCGCATGAATTTCATGTTTTGCAACTTTTTGAATGACTAAACAGTCCGATTCGGGAGGAACAATCTCTCCCACATCGCTTGCAAAGATAGTCAGAACTCTGTTGTATTGCATCAGTTGCATGCCGGCGGCGTGATCTGCGTTCAGCAGCCAGGAGCTGTATTTGCTCCTCCCCGACTTGCAGTCGACGCTTTACACAATGCCTCCAAAGTGAGCGGTCAAGAGCAAGTTCTTCCAAGCTTGCGGGTCAATGTCAAGAGCTTTCATATCTCTTTTGCAAACATCTTTGTACCGCAAGTGCGGTCTTCCCAATGGTCGACTTCCTAATTGCAACTCACCGTAGAGTAGATCCTTCGGAATACGACCATTTTCCATTCTATAGACATGACCAAGCCACCGCAGGCGGCGCTGACGTAATAGGGTAAACATGCTCTGTAGACCAGCTTTTGAAAGCACTTGAGCGTTAGTCACTCTGTCCATCCACGATATGTTCAAGATACGACGGATGCTTCGTAGATGGAAAGCATTCAGCTTCCGTTCGGGTCTTGCGTGGGTGGCCCAGGTTTCACTGCCGTATAGTAAAGCATTTAGTACGCACGCGCTGTATACCATCATCTTTGTCTTTACAGTCAGCTTGCGGTTACCCCAAACACGAGAGTGCAATCGGGACAAGATGACAGCTGATCTGTCAACCGCTTATCAATCTCCGTGTTTAGCAAGAGGTTGTCCGCAATGGTTGAACCAAGATATGTGAAATGATGTACTGGTTCGAGCTGATAGTTTCCAACAGTGATGATTGGCGGCGATACAGTCCCTTGACAAAGGACTTTGGTCTTGCTCATGCTGATTGTTAGACCAAAGTCTTTGCATGCCGACGAAAAACAGTCCATTAGCGACTGTAGGTTCTCTTGGGAGTGAGCAATAGAGGCTGCATCGTCGGCAAACAACAGGTCACGGATTATCACATCTCGTACTTTGGTTTGTGCTCTCAACCGGTCCAGGTTGAAAAGCTTGCCATCACTTCGCGTGCGTATGTAAATGCCTTCTGTTCTCATCTTAAAAGCGTGCTTCAGAAGCAGAGCAAAGAAAATGCCGAACAGCGTGGGAGCAAGAACACACCCTTGTTTGACGCCTCGCGAATTTCAAATGCTTCTGAACTGCAACCGTTAAAATGGACTGAGCCTTTCATGCCTGAGTGGAACGAAATAACGAGTCTCAGCAGCCTTGGGGGACAGCCTATCAGATCGAGCATTTTGAAGAGACCCTCCCTGCTGACGAAGTCGAATGCCTTAGTTAAATGAATAAAAACAGCGTATAATGGCATACGCTGTTCCCAAAACTTTTCTTGAAGTTTTCTCAGGGAGAAGATCATGTCAACGGTTGATCTTCCCTTGCGGAAGCCACATTGAGATTCGGAGTCAATTCTATCAGCTAAAACTTGCAGCCGGATCTGTGAGACTTCAGCAAACAATTTGCCTACAACATTCAGGAGGGAGATTCCTCTGTAATTGTTGCAGTCGCCTCTGTCACCCTTATTCTTAAATAGCGTGATGATCTTTGTGTCTCACATCTCTTGTGGGACACCCCTTCCTGCCAGCACTGAAGAAGCAAATGGTGAAGAGGCTGTAACAATGCTGCTCTACCGCATTTGATGAGCTCAGGTGGAATTCCGTCGTCACCAGGGGCCTTCCCATTCGCTAAGCGGTCGATTGCCTTATTGAGCTCATCAAGTGTAGGAGGGGTATCTAGATATTCAATGGTCGGCAACCGTTCGACATTTTCAAGTGCAGGCGGTAGAACCGTACTGTCCCTAGAGTAGAGGGAGGAGAAGTGCTCTACCCATCTTTCCATCTGTTGAGTTTTGTCGACAATCGGCTTACCAGATAAAGACTTAATGGGAGCCGTTTTACGTTTGTTTGGGCCAATGGCTCTCTTGATCCCATCATAAATACCGTGAAAAATGCCGGTATCCGCAGCTCTTTGGATATTGAGGCTAACTTCAGTCCAATAGTCGTTTGCACAACGCCTTGCAGTCTGTTGGACCTTATTTCTAGCTGCTCTTAGAAGACGTAGGTTTTCATCTGTTGGCATACCTTTGAACCTCAAGAATGCTGAGCGTTTCTCATCCAGCACAGCAGTCATCTCAGAAGCGTTTACTTCGAACCAGTCGCTCGTTCAAGCTTTCTTCGGACCGAAAGTGGAAAGTGCGACTCGGCATATGCAGCTTTTTATCAATTCCCAGTTTTCTGAAGCAGATTTAAGTGGGGTTGTCTTGTTGAACTCGTCCGTGAAGGCTTTTGCGAATCTCGCAGTTAGATTAGGTTCGCACATGCGAGTGACGTCTATCCTAGGCTTGGCAGACAATTTGGTGCGGTGAAATCTCGTGTGGGGGAGCTTCAGTTTTGCACAGACCAGCGTCGCAGTCTGCGCTTTGATATGATCTAGTGAGGAGCACTCTTACTATATTAGTACGCTTAACAAGAATAAGATCAAGCTGATGCCAGTGCTTAGAGCGAGGATGCTTCCAAGAGACTTTATGCTGTGGTTTTGTCTCAAAGAAAGTGTTACTGACACAAAGACTGAACTGTGTGCACAATTCTAAAAGGCGTTGCCCATTTTCATTGGTTTTACCTACGCCGAACCTTCCGAGACAGTTTTGCCAAGACTCGTAGTCTGCACCAACTCTGGCATTGAAATCACCCAATACCACTACACAGTTTTTCTGTGGTACGTTTTTCAGGACGGCTGTGAGGTTATGATAAAAAGCGTCTTTTTCAGCAGGCGTAGACAATTCTATATGTCATAATAATATCACGTTGTATCCTCCTTTCGGTAGCCTACAAGCCTATTAGAACCACGATGTCCGGGCTGCAGCTGGATGGTCTAAAACCAGGTGTCTTAACGTCTCCATCGCTATATGGAACGATTATGGATAAAAATCACAAAATTCGCTACACCAGGCCTAGCTGACGAGATGCAGGTAAGCAAACAGATTTACAATGTGGATCATTTTAAAATTACCAAAGATCCAGATAGTCGGTTGTATAATCGGAAATCTCTGGTCCTAGATTTGTTTTATACACTGAAGCGGTTTGTTGCTATTTATCAACTGTCTATGTGAATTAAACATTTGTGCGAAAGCATTTACACACGCTTATCATGAACAAAACTTCATGTAAAGAGGAAATGACGCTGGTTTTTATGTGGTCACGAGACCTGCATTTATGTTTCCTATAAAGGTAGCTGTCATTCGGATCCGGTTAATAACCACCCTTTTAGCGGTTTCCAAAGTACTGAAACGTTTGTTTCGCAAACGTGGATTCAAGTACCTCTAGAGACATTGACGTCGCTCTCAAGCCCAACATGGATTCTAAAAAAAACAGATTCATCTTTTAGTGATGTGTTGCTCACATTCCTCTTTTAGATTTGTTTTTCTCCTATTTTACGTTTCTATATAAACAAAAGTTAATTTTCGCCTGACGTGCAGTCAACGCTGTAGACCTTTCATAATTTGTACTGTGGAGGTTTTGCTGAGGCATTTAAAGAAACTTCAAAAATGTACTATGAAATAAACTGATTTAAAAAATGGGCTGGCCACACTTTCGTCTATTCTCATCATAACGCTGAATGTACTTCAATTTCCCCAGTCGACCAAATCATTGCTGTTTTCAGAATTGTAGACGCGACTCACAATTCAAATCATTCCACGCACACATAACGTTCATATTTTGTGTTGATCCTTTTTCCAAAACTTGTGCAGTTAAATTAAGCTTATTCATATCGACGAAACAACTCAATCGGACGCAATTTTTAAAAGAAGGAAGTTGTTACTTACTTATTACTTCAAAACACCGCAGGCTAACGGCATCACTAGACATCTACTCTCTTGTTTCACATGCTATTTGTCACAACGATTGGCGAAAACATTAATTTCTCTAGCTATCAAACTGACGAGCTGAGTCAGACAAGGTTCACTACTCGGTACAATACTTTTTCATATATGTTAATCATTCGCCGACATCTTTATGGGATACGGTTGTTCTTTTTTGCCACAATATAAAATTTTCGATAAAGATGAACTCTGTGTATGATTACATATATTTACAAACAAACATAAATAAATGCTTGTTACTTGGATATGTCTAAAGCTTTTGACCGTGTTAACCACAGCATACAAATATTGGAGCAGCTCGGGGTGGGTGGCAGATTATTGGCCTGGATACTGGATTACTTGACTGGTAGAGTTATCTAACTCCGCCAAGGACGGTCTCAAGCCCGTCTGAGAAAGGAGGAGGGTTGGGCTTAGGGCTAGCAACCCTATCCCGTAAAACATACATTGCTACGGAAACGATGACAACAGATCCGTGGTTCGGTCATGTCTGCAGGATGGATCTCAGTTCGCATACGAAGGTAGCCATGCACTGGCATCCGCAAGGAAAACGAAAAAGGGGATGGCCCAAGGAAACTTGGCGCAGAACGTTTGAACGCGAACTACATGCCACAAGGATGCACGGTGCAGGGACGGCAACGGACGCAGCGACAGACCGGAACCACTGGCCGTGAAGTTGTCTTAACCTCATGTGGCCACCCGACACGGAGAGGGAATCTGAATGAATGAATGAAGTAGTAGAGTTATCAGGGCTAGCGTGATGGGGCGCTATCCGGACAGTAGACGATCTAGTGGCGTACATCAAGGCTCATGCTTGTGGCAAATACTCTTCATGGTGTACGAGAACGATGTACCTGAAATAGTACGCAGCAAAATCATTTTATTTGCGGATGA